>JBCAUA010778711.1:0-14849 GCA_038406235.1 Peronia verruculata
TGTTGTTGTTGTTGTTGTTGTTGTTGTTGTTGTTGTTGTTGTTGTTGTTGTTGTTGTTGTTGTTGTTGTTTCTGTTTCTTTGTTTTTTCAGTAACTAATATAATGAGGGAAAAAAATCAGAAATACTTAAAATCTTTTCCAATTGCTCACCAATAATGTGTCGGATCTGGGATCAGGTGAAAACAAAGTCAGATCTTAGTTTCTTCATGGTGAGAAAGGGAAGAAGAAAAAGAGAAAGAGTGACTGAGAAAGATAGAGAGAGAAAGAGAGTGATAAGTGGAAAACAGTGAAGGACGATGGGTTAGGAGAAAAAAAAAATAAAATGAGGAGAAAGAAATAAGCAGCCAAGGAGAAACAGAGAAAGAGAGTGGCTGAGAGAAAGAGGATAGAGAGAGTTACTCATACGTGGAGGAAAGGGATGATTGTGTTAGGGGAAAAGAATGAATGAGGAGAAGGAACTAAGCAGCCAATAAAAGAGAGGCAGAGACAGACAGAGACAGACAGACAGACAGACAGACAGACAGACAGACAGAGTGGAAAACGTGTTAAAAGAAAGAGATGACGGAACAAGGGAGAGAAAACTAAATGAAGATATGGCGTAATCGAAGGACAAGATATAAAATTTGAAAGAAAAAAAACTGAAAAAAAAAAACCCAGCATAGGAGGAATTTGAAAGGTGCAGCATAGAACAGATGAGAATGTGTGTGTGTGTGTGAGAGAGAGAGAGAGAGAGAGAGGGAGAGAGAGAAGGAACGCAGGATAAATAAAGGGCTGTTGAAAGAGAGTCCAAATATATGTCTATAATTACAGAAAAGAAGCGATGGCAGGAAAAAGGGAAGTAGAAAGGTTAACAGTACTGGTCCTCTGACTGACTCCCGGTTTGAAAACCACTCTGACTGATTACCTGGGACCTGGCCGGTGACGATTGTGGTAACCTTACACTTTGAATGTCAAATGACAACAGGACATTTCGGCGCTCGGCGGATCAGACAGGGTTTTAAAGCTAACTAGCAGTACGGAAATTGCAGCGAAATGTTACGTTTAACGCTATTTCTCTCTAATTGTTTGCCTCTTTCCGTCTTTCTATCATTCTTTATGTTTTGTTTGCATTTTTGAGTTCTCAGTTGTTGTTGTTTTTGTTTTTCTCTCTCTTTATCCCTTATTCTTTATTCGTTGCTCCTTCATTCTTTCTTTTTTTGTCTTTCTTTCTTTCTTTCTTTTCCAGTCTTTTTTTACATTTCCTTTTTTTCTCTCTGTCTTTTCCCTCTTCTTTTTCTTTCCTTCGTTATCTCTCTCTGTTTTTCTTCCTTTTTCATAGCTTTCCTTTCGTTTTTCTTTTTTCTTACTGTTTTTTTTTCTCTTTTTTTTCTCACTCTTGCTTTCTTTCTCTCTCTCTCTCTGTTTTTTTTTTTCTCTCTTTCTTTTCTTTTTCTTATTTCGTTCTCTCTCTTTCCATCCAGAAAGGTTTGTAAATTGACACGCAGAATGTCAAAGCCAAAGACATTTCGCTGAGGTCAATCGCGTAACTGAGCTTCAGCTAGTGCGGAGAATCAGAGCGAAAAGGTCTGCAGTTAAAGTCTGCAGTAGCCAGTTGAAAAGAGACCTCTATGCTTTAGTGTTGATTATGTCTGGTTAAGTAAGGCCTCAGTGCTAATTTGTAAGAGTGACACTTTGTCTCTCTAATTCTCTGTCTCTTGCTTGTTTACTTTCTGTTATTCTTTCTGTCAATCTTTCTACCAGTCTTTATTTCTTGTTAATATTATGTAAATCCTAGTCTTTTTTCTTTTTCTTCTTCTTCTTTCTTTCTTTCTTTTGTCTTCTTGCTTTCTTTTTTTTTTTTTGTTGTTGTTTTTTTTTTTCTGTCCTTTCTTCCTTTACCCTTTCTTTTATAAGTTTTATTTCAGGGTTTTTTTTCTGTTGTTGTTGTTTTCATTCCTTCTTCTCTCTATCTTTTTTTTTTTCCTTCTTGTCTTTTTTTTGTAACCTCTGTAGCTTTCTGTTTTTTCTGCCTGTCTTTTTTCTTTCTCTTTTTTTCTTCCATTTTTTCTTTTCCCCTTTCTTTCTCCTTTTGTCCATCAGAGATCGATTGTTTTTTTCTTATATGCCCTGTTTAGTAAGGTTTCCAAATGAATTATCATATATCGAGATAAAATCCTGTTTTCTTTCATTCATTCGTTTTTTATCTTTCAGTCTGTCTTTGCTTCTTCAGTCTGCTCTTTCTGTCTTTTGTTCTTTCTCTCTGTCTTTCTTTCTTTCTTTCATTTGCGCTTTCTGTCTGTTTTTTTTTTTCGTTCTGTCTGCTCTTCTATCTTTCTTTATTTCTTCTTTCTCTGTCTTTCATTCGTCTTGTGTTTTTCTTTCTTTTTTCTTCATTCATTCGTTTATCCTTTCTTTCTTTGTTATTCTTCTTTCAGTTTCTTTCTATCTTTCATAGCCCCATTTTTTCTTTCTTTCTTTCGTCTATTATTTCAAGCAGCTTTTTTAGTTTTCTTTTTTACATTCTTTCTTTTTTTACTTTCTTTTTATCTTTTTGTCTTCCGTTCTTCTATTCTCCATAGGTGTCTCACATATATTCTCTGTTTTCTCACTTGTTTTTGTTTTCGTTGTTTTCCTTATCTTTTTTCCTCTCTTGTCGTTTTCTGTCTTTTTCATTAGCCTCCCATAACTATCACGACAACAACCACCCCAACCACTACCACCACCACCGCCACCATCATTACAACTACCATCACCAGCACAACCACCGCCACAGCTATTAAACTATAACTACCACCACAACTACTTCTACTATCACCACTACCACCATAACTATCTTTACCATCACCACTACCACCAACACTACCACAACTACCACCTCAACCTCAACCACAACCATCAACACCACCACAACCGCAACCATCACCGCCACCACAACTACCACCACCATCGCTACCACCACCACCACTACCACCACCAACACCATCACAGTTGTCACTACCATCACCACAACCAACATCACCACAACTACCACTACCACAAATATCACTACCACCACCACCACCCACCAACAACAAGTAGAAGACCTAATTAGATTTATCGCCTCCCCTTCCGGAGTGAAAATCTCCCACCCAGTGGCTTATCTTATCTCTCTCTCATTAACTCTCATATCACTCCAGGCTTGCAGGACATGGGTCCCTGCAGTGCCAAATCTAGGATTATTTGCATGTTTTTTCTAACTAGCCTTCCTCCCTCAAAGAGTTCGGGATCTCTCTCTGATAAATCATCGTTTTTTTCCTGGACAAATTCTTTCTCAATTTCAGGACAAATAACGTTTATCTTATCTTATCTTATTCTGTCTTGTTGAGCAGATGGGTTATATTCCCCAGCGGCTGCCTGGGCTTTACAGATAGGTGCTCTGCTACCACCTGCAGGCGGTGTGAGCCCGTCATCTGTGGGGTATCTCCTATTGAGTATCATCCTCGATATTCCAGGGGAGACATCTCTTCTCTCTCTCTCTCTCTCTCTCTCTCTCCTTGCTCCTGTCTTCTGTCCCGCTCTTTTTCCTCTCTTCTTGTTGACGTGTAAACATATCTTACCGAGCTTGACACAGTATAACCGTTATGGTGCTGATGTGTCGTTAAACCCCAACACAACAACAACAACAACTTCTTTTTTTCTGGCAAAGGGAAGTAATACGCCTGGTTAAAATGCTCTCCCCTTACAGGATTCATTCTTTTGGGAGGGGCAGATAATCTGGGAAATGATCTCCCATTGTGCTAGGATGTATCGCTCTGGCTTCCTCTTGCCAGACACTGTTACATAATCAAACGAAGCCACAGGCTGGTGGTACCACATAAGACACACTAGATTCTCTCAAAGACAAAGAAAAAATTGACACACAAATTGGCAATTCTATATTTATTTCTTATCAGTGAAAGTAACAACCTTATTTTGTGAAGTCGTGATTCAACATCAGTGATGGATAGATGGATGGATAGATGGAAAGATGGATGAGGAAAGAATGAATTGATGGATGGATGGATGGATGATTGGTGGATGGATGGATGGATGGATAGATGGATAGATAGATGGATGGATGGATAAGCGAGTGGATGGGTGAATGAATGGATGGATTGATGGATGGATGGATTGATGGATGGATGGATGAATTGACGAATGAATGGATAATCGGGTGAAAAGATAATTGGGTGATTTAACAATTCATCGGGTGATGGATACTAATTGGCTGATGAGTAATGATAAAAATGAGAGATGACGATGAGAAATGATAAAAATGAGACACAAAAATTATGCTGGGAATGACAGAGACCAGGCTCCTTTCACATTTTTATCGGACAAGGAATCTCAGGTACAAATCTTGCAATCGACGATGAGGATGGATAAAGATGATAACCAGAAAAGGGAGTCAGATGATGATGATGATGATGATAACGATGATGAGATCGATGTCCACAGAAGAAAGAGAATATTAGAAAGAACATTTTGTTTTTATATAATATCTTGTGACGTCAGTGAGCAGTGATCAACATTCATTCAACATTAACTGTCACCAGACAATAATAATAATAGTAATAATTATAATAACAATGACATTAACAATAGTAATACTAATATCACAAGAAGAAATGACCTTACATTTAAAACATCTAAAATAATCTACAGCAATGACAATTATATTGAATTATTAGACAAAATAATTGATTTTATAAGCAAATAAATAGCCAGAAAATGCATCGTGTAATAAGAAATTTCGAGAAAAGTCACATGACCTCGAATTTTGGCTCACACGCTGATTTGTTTACATGTTCTGCGCATGGCAGTCAAATCTTGGCCTATGATCAGCTTTCATGCCACACCATGTAAACAAAGTCACATGTGAGCGATATTTCCCGGGTTGGGTGACCGATCTCGAAATATCTCATTGATAATATATCAGTTCTTTGTTATCCTATCTCCATTTTGGTTGATTTGGAGATAATTATATATGTCATGTGAAAAGGGGATACTAAATCTACTATATACTGTAGTCATTTCACCTATCACTTGCCCAAACAGGTATATTTTGAAACTCATGTTCTTCTTATCTCCTGTGTACGAAAACAGTTGCTGAACATGTAACCACAATTTTCTCAAAATGGGAAAAATGGAGATGGGTAACAGAGAACTGAGCTCATGATATGAAGTACAAAAATATGAAAATACCATATTAAGTGAACAAATTGACAGATCTATTTAAGTGCTTTTCTTTCAAAAACAGCATTAACACCATAATCATCATCAACAACATCAACAACAACGATAAAACCATCACAACAACACGAAGAACATTAGTTTCGCCAATCTCGTGTTCAGATCAAAGTTTCCGTCTTCACAGAGAGATGCAACCAAAACCACGAGCACCACGAGTAACACTTACAATACGCCACCACCACCACCACCACCACGCACCACCACAACAACAACAACGAAATTAACAACCACAACAACAATTCCACATTGATCATCAGCTTGGATCACACGCACTCACTTTATTGGACATGATTTCATTTAAAACAATAAACAACAACAAAACTAGCTAAAAAAAAGGGGGGGGGGAATAAAATAAAACTACAACAGCCAAAAAAAAAAAAAGAATTTTAAAAAAAATTTTAAAAGTAAAATAAAGTAAAATAACAACAGCAAAATAATTAAAAAAAAAAAGCTCATAACTACAGAAATAAAATAAAAATAAAATAATAATACTAAAATAGAATTTTTTAAAAATCAACAACAGATTTTTTTATCTTTCTGAAAATGACTATAAAAAAAAGAGAACAGTTGTTTCAAAGATAGCAATAACACCAACAGTAACGACAGATAATATGAGATAATTAGCTACAGATAAATTAATATGAGCTTGTAATCCATTACATGCACACCATCTCAATGGATTTTTGTCAAAAAGTACAACAACCGTAACAGCAATTAAAAAATAATATTAATTAATAAAAAAAGGAGCATCAACATATATAAAATGATATCAACAAGAACAAAACAACAATTACAGCAAGACAATGAAAAGGAAGATTCTGTCATATCATGCAGACCTTCATTTGATTTAAACAAAATTTCATTTTTTTAAAAATTAATGAAAAAAAAATAAATAAAGGGAGATAAATAAAAAGAAGCGGAAAGGAAGAAACGAACGAGAGCACCAAGAAAAAGAACAAACTACATCAACAAAACTACCAACAATAACATTAACTCTAATGAGCCATTTTTTCAGCCAGCTAGGTTACTTTCCCTTGCCAAGTACAAGAGATATAGGACAAGCATTACAAAGAGGGAAAAATCAATTTTTCTGTTGTTATTTGCTATACGTGGTGCAGAAAATTATGAAAAAAAATTATGATAGTAAGAAAAACAGATTGTCATGATATGGTGAATTTTTCAGAATTTTTTTTGTAAATTATGTGTCACGTCACCAGTAAACAAGTTATATTTTCCTTCTTTACATTGCTTATGTTATACCTCTTGTACTTGGCAAAGGGAAGTAATCTGTTTGATGGTCAAAATGGCTCATGGCAGTAACAACAACGTTTCAGCCATTTTATGACGAAAGTTATCTGTGTTCTCAATGTACAAAATTTAATGTGCTTCTCTACAAATCTTCAAAGTATAAATTATAAGACTATTTTCATAACAACTATCGTAACTATGTTACACCAGAAATTGAAAGGGTTGATTATACTCAGGTTTACCAACGTGCGTACGTGAAAAGTATTCACTCACTGTGCAAATGAGAAAGTAAGTCCTGTATATTTGATTATTTGTTTGCACTTCCTGGAAGAAATCTAGAGATGTCATGAACTGTGAGACAAGTAAGCCACGGTAATATATCTCTTCATACGGAATCTTTTGAGAAGTGAAGCAATGTGCACAGCGATGGTCGAATTCCATCACGACTCCTAAACATTATGAAATTGCCATACAAACATTGCTTACATGGATTCAAAAAGCTATATAACATTCTAGTTCTTAAACAACAATTTATCATTATACATACCATTCATACTACGACTTGTCGTTCATTCAGGTAGCTACATCAAATAAATATCACATGATTGACATCACAGCGAAAATACATTGTAAACTATTCATCAATTCTACATGAGTACAACAGAGAGACTAGGAACATAAACTAAATCAGGACATGTAACAAGAAAAAAAAAAAGAATGAAAGACAGACAGACAGACAATGCCAACCGTAAGGGTAACCGGAACGGCAAAAGTAGGAAATCTGACCCAAAAGACTCTCTTTAAAAAAAAACAAAGGGAGGCTAAGTCACAACTTTAACAATTTTCGAGCCACTCATTTGCAATGCAGTAAAAGAACAACACTAATGATGACATAAGGCATAGAATGTCTAGTTGAGACTAAAAGAAACTTTTAGAATACCCATAAATTAGTATTAATTTTGAGTTATTCCTTCCCCTTATCATCTTAATTCTCAATTGTTATTGTGCAGTGATTGGATGGATATTTGTCTGCAGCCAGTACGTCACAAATCCTTATTAATCCTTATTAGTCTATGCTGGTATAATACAGTTCGTGGGCTTTGACTCATCTTTTCCACAAATCTAACTCTGGAATACATTATTTTTAGATTGCTATAGAAGGGTTCTGTGCATGTGAAGAAAAAATGTGTTAAATAATTCATTGACCGTTAAAAAAACATGGGTTTTCTTCAGTGGTCTCACTTTCTCAGTTTGACTAGCGCCTGATTCCATCGAGTCGTGTCTCTGATTTAAAATGTCGTTTACCTAGATCTATGATACATCAGTTGTTGTAATGTTCATCGTGTGATATTCATGCCAGAGTTATTGCTTCTATTACCTCTTCCTCATCTTAGCCTTGAACTTTGTCTATCCCAACGCCCTCAAGCGACTCGTGCGACAGTCCTCTGAATCTCTCACCACTGTGGACAAAGAACCTAGTTCTCTGTACACATTTCCAAGTCCACTCCTGGATGCTGTCAGTCCATGTTCCTCTGCCTAGTAGTCTACCTATTTGTTGCATCCATTTTTACCGCCCTTGTATTACTGTCTTAACGATCTCACTGACTGTTGTTGGTATATAGCTGCACTATCTGATACACCTCGTAGTTTTCCATTCAAATAAAAATATGATGTATTCAGTGAAATAATGACTCCTTCTTTTTTTAAAATAGACATTAGCTTATAGGACTGGTACTTCTGTGACATTATTATTCTGAGGATTGCCAGTCAGAAGTCACGTTGCTGGGATATAAAGAGTTGATGGTAGTTCCTAACATTAAGTATTGAGAATTTGTAGTCACCCCAAGTTGCACAATTGTGGAAAAACGAGTCGTGTAAGTTTACTAGCTTAATAACTTGATCATTTTCACTCCGGCTATGGTTATGCAATGATTATCACCCATCAGCTACACCGCCCTACATTTATATATTGCATTCAAGTGTGCCCATCAAATATGGAAACTGCCAGTCACGGCAGGAGAGGATAGTCAATCTAAGTACAGGTACTTGCCACAGGTAGCGTGTATTATTTGTAGTACAACATTTTTTTCATCATAATAGATGTCAAGAGTTACAATCGAATTAGTAGTACCGATATATCATTCAATTTCTTATATTCTAATTGAACTTGTTATCCATGCACTGGATGCCACACAATTTGCTGGAAGTTTCCATGACAACTGTAAACGATTCTAAATTTCTACCCACAAAAATTCTCAGCGAAAACAGGAAACTTCTAACAATGCCGAGCTAATTCTACTTTCTTGGGATTGAAAGGCGTAACAAAACAACAACCTATTCAACTCGGTTTCAGGCAAAATGATAGTGTGATGATACAGCACATGAGCTTTATTTTAAGTCTCCATTCTCTGTCTCATTTTCTCTTTCTCCCTGTCTCTCTTAACACATATATATCTTCTCTCTCTCTCTCTGCCTCTCTCTCTCATGCTCTTTCACTCTCTCTATCTCTCTGAATCTCTCTCTCTCTCTCCCACTCTATCCTTCTGTCTTCTTTATTCTCCCATTCTTTTAGCCCTCTCTCCATCTGTCTATTATCTTTCTCCATTTTGTCCAGCTGTCAGTACGACTCACTTTCTTTCACTTTTTTTTTTTTTTTTGCTGTCTCTCTTTATCTGTGCACCTCTCTCCCACTACCTCCATCCATCTATATTTCTCTCTCGCTCTTTAACTTTCCCTCTTTTATTCTTTTTCTTTCTCTCTATATTAATCTCTTTCTTCCCATTTCTTATCCTCTTTATCTTTCTTTCTCTCTCTCCCTCTTTCTCTCTACTATATTCATCTTTCCCTCTCTCTTATT
Source organism: Peronia verruculata (assembly GCA_038406235.1). Taxonomy (NCBI): domain Eukaryota; kingdom Metazoa; phylum Mollusca; class Gastropoda; order Systellommatophora; family Onchidiidae; genus Peronia; species Peronia verruculata. The sequence continues at coordinate 9,356 of JBCAUA010778711.1, forward strand.
CTATTCGATTCACTCTACTAATCCCCTCCCCCCCCCCTTTTTTTTTTCTCCCTAGTTTCTGTTTATCCTATATTCCAGTCACCTTCCCTTCCCATGCGACAAAACTCTCACAAGAAAACAAAAAAAATATGCACTTCTTTATGGACATAAAAAAACTGATTGCGGCTTCCTTGTACCTAGGCTGACAAAGTAGGTCGCAGACACAAAACGTTAACAAAGCACAGGTGACGCGCGGGTGATGGTGACATGAAGTTCATGACTTTTCGAGATGATTTTATTTCGCTCATCCTAACGATGTGAAATAGATTTGTTCCGACCAAGCAAACGCCTGGAAATTCCTGTCTATTTATAGTAAGGGGTACAAACACTCAAAACTGTTCACTATCACCGACAAAGAGAACCACGTTAAAAAATGCGCAGGACCGATGACAACTGTTCTCAGATCTTGTAGTGGAGCGGTACCAAACATCAATGGGTGTTCCATTTTTAGCAGCCGGGGATTTCCAAGTTTTTGCTTAGTCGAATATGAACTATTGGAATCGGTGAAATCTACGTGACCACAATGAATAATGGACGGCATCGACTGATATAGGATATCTCACACAGGTCATAGGCTCACACATAGAATAATCATTCCCATCTTTCACTAAAGTGTAACAGTAGCTAAATGCACTTGAACGCAGTAAAAGAAGAACTTAAACACTTAAATATTAACTAAACAGTGATCAATTTGCACAAGATATCAAAGCTATGTTGCTTTTCATTTAGTGGTAGATCTTTCTGTTTAAATATTCATTTGGCTGAATTATCATAAGAAACATCTTCTCAACAAACAAGAGTTTGTAAATTATGGCCATATAGTCTTCCTGTTTGCTTACAATGTTTTTAATAGCGTTGCTAGGGCAGGAATCGAAATGCTTTAGTTAAGCCAATGATTGATAATATGTAGTTTTCGAAATTGTTCTTTAGATTTTTTTTTAAGCCCCCCCCCCCCTTTTTTTTTTCTTTCCAAGTCGTCATCGTAGTCTCATGATTAATTTTGTTATTTTATTAATGTATTTATTTATTTATTTATTCATCGATATCTATTTCTTTATTTATGGGCTAAGCTTATATGTTACATAGATCTAGTTCAAAAGATCATAGAAAGTTTTTATTCATGCCGTCTTTGTTGGGTTATTCCCGTCTCATCTAACTATCCTCTTTCCTCTCTCTATCTCATTTCTCACCCCTCCCTTCGCCCCCATTGCCCCTCCCCACACACTTTCTTTTTTATTTTCTTTCTTTTTTTCCTTGTTGTTGCTATTGTTGTTGTTGTTGTTGCTGTTGTTGTTGTTGTTGTTTTTGTCGTCGTCGTCGTCGTCGTCGTTGTTGTTGTTGTTGTTGTTGTTGTTGTTGTTGTTGTTGGGACCGTTGATAAGATCAGTCATACCACTGACTGATATATTCAAATCACACTATTGTCTTTCACTTCCCCATCCCTGAAGTCTCTCCCTCCGCCCCCAGCAGAGTCACTTCATACACACACAGCGAGATCCAAGGAATCCACGTTCACACCACCTCTATGTTGGCTTCCAATAGTTCCTTTCTCGAACCCACTCATACCCCTCCATCCCCCCCCCCCCGCTTCCCCTCTTCAACCTCTACCTCTTCTTCTTCTTCTTCCTCTCCATCTGCATTCTTCCTTTTCTACTATTTCTTCTCCTTCTTCCTGTGTCATCTGCCTCTATTTCTTCTCCTCTTTCTTCATCTGGGTCTTTTTTTTTGTTTTTGTTTGTTTGTTTGGCTTCTCCTTCTTCTTCCACTGTGTCTTCTTCTTCCTTTTCTCCCTCTTTGTTTTCTCTTTTCTTTTCGTCTTGTCTTTCTTCCCCTTTGTCTTTTTCTTCTTTCAACTCTTCATTTTTTTCCCTTCTGCTCTTTTCCATCCTCTTTTCCTTCTTCCTCGTTATGTTATTCTTCAATCCTCTTCTTCTTTTCCTTATTTGTTTTTGTCATTATTCTTTCTCTTCTGCTTCTCCTTCCTCTTGTCTTCCTCTTCCTCCTCGGTCTTCTTCTTTTCTTTCTCTCCGTCATCCATCTTAACACAAACACACTTACAAGATCTATGCTCACAGGCTTAATTATCTGATCTCATCCCTTGTCCCATTCTGGCCGATGGGTGACCCCTATCCCAGTTACCATACATCCGGCCCGTTCCTCCATCTTCAGTCTTCTTCTTCTTCTTCTTCTTCTTATTTTATTCCTCCTCTTGTACCGCCTAGGGCGTCGAGGGGAGAAAGAGCATTTGGTCTCTGGCAAGCTGGATGGCCTGGCTGGGTGGGATGTTGTGGGTCTTCAGGGTTTCTTTCATGCCCTCGATCCATGTCTTCCTTGGTCTCCCTCTTGCCGTGCACCCTGATTATTCTTTTGTTGTACGTTTTACTGACAAGCTGATTAGGTGCCGTGAGTGTCAGATATCCAGACCATCTGATTATTTTGCCTCTTAATGTAGTTGAGGACAGGTGTTGTTTCCACAATTTCTCTGATCCTAGTGTTTCTGATCATATCCCATCTGGTCTTGTTGACGGCTCTCCTGAGACATCCCATCTCACAAGTAGTTATCTTTGGTTCCAGACTTTTCGTCAGGGCTCATGTCTGGCACTGATAGCTCTCGAGATAACCTTCACCAGGAGGTTGCAAGACGTATGTAGAACGTAACGTAACTGATAGGTCAAGGCATTTTCATTCATTCTCCCAAATTTTCCTATCCATATTCATCAGACACATAAGCCTGTCTGACAACTCTCGTTATCTTGTCTCTCTAGTTCTGGCTTCTTCATTTTTATCTCATGCATTCACACAGATTCTGAATGCATACAATACACTAGGGCATTAGGGAAATGCAGCTGTAATATACAAGATTGTTCCTTGGGCTCTCTTGCAAAATCATTGAGGAATGTAAGAAGGAGACTAAGTAGATGCAGAAGAAAGAGAGAAAGAAAATGAAGAGGAAGAGCCAAGAGTCTAGTAAACGTGGGAAGAAAAACAGACAAAAAAGAAAAAAGAAGAAAAGGAAAGAAAAATTACGAGATAGAGAAAGAATATGGGGGAGAAAAAGAACAGATAGAAAACAAAAAGGGAAAGAAAAACGGACGAGAAAATGAAGAAAAATGAAAAACAAAAAGACTAAAAAAACTAGAGGAAGAAGACAAGAAAAAAAAAAAGACAAAGAGGAATAAAAAGGAAAAGAACGGACGGGGGAGAAAGAATGCTGATGATAAAGAAGAAGAATAGTAACAAGGATCAAAGCAACACAATACAAAGGAAAAAGAGAGAGTATGGAGTAAAGAAGAAGAAAGAAAGAAAAAGCAGGAGAAAAACTGATATGTCATTATATTCTTCCCAGGAAGCCTAATCATACAAAATGGTGTAAGATGAATGCATCCAGAATGGAGCTGCATGTTTTCGCTGTTCTGTCCGTTCTTGTGTGCACTGTTATAAGAATGAGAGAGAGAACAGCCGGAAAGAGATAAAAAGTAGAACAGAGAGACAGAAGGAGGTATACACAAACAGATTTGATTGTTTATCTCATGTGCGATACGATTTGATAGAAACTCCCCAGCGTGACGCCAGGCCTCCCAACCTCTCGAACTTTTAGAACAGAGGTCTGAGCGATCATATTCTCAATGGCAGCTCCCTTCCTATTCCCCTCGAAATAGCCTAAAGTCAATGAATGAATAAGTCAGTCAGTCAGTAAAGGAGTTAGTAAGTAAGCACGTAAGTAATAACCGAAAAAAACCCCACATAATCAGTACTTATTACAGGCATACATGAACAGATTTAAGGTAAAAAAATAATAAATAAATAAACATATAAAAAATCAATGAATGTCGCAGAAGAAATAGATTACAGAAATGAAATTATTATAAAACAATTGTTGTATACGAGTCTCAGTCTACACTGTTGTTGGGATCAGAATATTTAGATTTATATTTTAATGTCTTTTTCAAGCTATGCTTACTACGAGACCACAGCTCAATGATTGGTGACCTCTAGATAACACCTGAATCTATTCCTGTAAAATCTCCCATGAAACACATAACACAATAGTGTTCTGTTATTTTTTTACCACGGCTGTGGACAGCTGAGATAACCACCACTATAGGAGGTTGAAAAGCTTATAAAAACCACCACTAAAATCTCCCTTTCTAGAAAAGGCGAAGAGGGCGGCTTAGGCGTTTGTCTCAGGTTTGATATTCGAATCCAGCTGTGTGATGAGAAAGATTAGGCGAATGAAACCTGCATATATTTCAGTGACTCAACTATCCGTGGTCTTCTTGGGTATATAAACCCGCCATATAGCTTTCTCAAATAAGGGCGAATAGAATCATGCAATTCGGAGTTTCTGAGTGAACGATACATATCTTAGGGAACCAATATTAACAGTTTAAAAACGGATGAAGATTTGTGGAACCGCCGTTGTCCCGGCAGAATTTCCAAATTCCAAATTTTTACTCCAAAACGTCTTGTTACCAAACTAGCCAGCCACCTGAAGCTGAGATAATCCTAATTGTTTTTGTAGCATTGAAGGTTACATAATGATAATAGTAAGAGTAATAATTAATAGCAAACATCCCCCAGGCAGAGATAACTTCCTACGGGTCCAGAAAGGCAAAAATAAGTAATGAGTAGGTCTCTTCTTGACAACCACCCACAGCCGGCCCCCACCTTTTAGGAAATGTTCAAACTAGAAGTAAACTACAAAGACAATACTGGCGTGGCGGACAGATAAGTTGATTCAGATCCTATTTCCACCCACATCATTGCCTTCAGACTGTGATAAGATGCCTCCTCTTCATCACGCTTCAACTAATTTCCCTACAAATAATTTCCCACTGCGTCAAATGACCACCAATTCCAGCTTGCCATTCTTTAAATATTGCATTTTGATACAGGTGTTCAAATGGAGATCCGTGAAAACGCAATCTCGCTTATCTCAAAACAGCGTTTTTTTTTTTTTGTTTTGTTTTTTTCTGAAATTGTTATCAAAATGCATGATGTAGTCTCAAAATCAAGTCCAGGACGTGACCTTAGTTTAATAACTATGTAATCAAAAACACAATAGTATATCAGAATGATAGATAGGCGGAAGGATGAAACAAGAAATGATCTCACACAAGCGAGAGTTAATTTCTATACAAATGAGAGACCATACTAATCTGTCCAGAAAGGATGTTCTATAGGTGTTACTTAGCAACATCTGCGTAACAGTAATGACATGTCAAACCTGAAGTCGGTGGAATGAAAATTACTCAAAATAATTTCCAGAAAATGTATCTGGCAAAAAGTTTCCTTGTTTGTTTGGTGGTGGTGGTGTGTTGTGTTGTTGTTGATTGTTGTTTGTTGTTGTTGTTGTTGATTGTTGTTTGTTGTTGTTGTTATTGTTGTTGTTGTTGTTGTTGTTGTTGTTGTTATTGTTGTTGTTGTTGTTGTTGTTGTTGTTGTTGTTGTTGTT
>JBCAUA010778822.1:0-14848 GCA_038406235.1 Peronia verruculata
TATCTATCTATCTATCTATCTATCTATCTATCTATCTATCTATCTATCTATCTATCTATCTTTCTATCTATCTATCTGTTTATTTATATTTGTGAAGCGTGTTTGTGTATTATTCTGTCCTGAAACATAAAAAATAAAAGTACAAGGTCATTTCTTTTACGCAGTTTGATTGGCTGAGGTGGGCACACCTCCAAGCGACTGCCTGTCGTGTTTATGTTACAATGTGGTCTAATCCATGCTGGCTTCATTTTATTTTTGACATCGATACTGCTATTGCATGTGATCTTTTCGAAGTTTTTGTACCTGTATATGATGATTTTAATTATTTCATAATAATTTAGAGTACGAAACCCATGGCTAGTGAAATTACTCTATCTGCTATAGGTCTAGGCTGTTTATTTTAGAAGAAAATATTGAAGTCTCAGACCTGATTTCCCGACGATCTTATACTTGGTATGTCCGTAGAACGTACGATTACTTGACCGAAAAAACAAGCGACCGTCAGCTGGGGCTGGCTGATCATTTCATAAACAGGAGGACCAGAAAGAAACAGTGCTTGTAATACATTCCAGTATTGTAAGTATATCATTAAAGCATTAGCTCATTACTTTAATGTTATATACTGGGTTAGGTCTTTTATACTGTCGTTGTTTTGTTGTTGTTGTTTCTGCTATGTTTTGTAGACTAGATCTTAGATCTAGATCTAGATCTCTAGATCCAGAGTCTAGAGCTAGATCTAGATATCTAGATCTAGATATAGATCTATAGATTCAACATCCGAGTAAAAAAGATCTCGATCTAGACCTAGACTTTATCAAGTCTGGATTTAGATCTAGATCTAGATATCTAAGTCGTATAAACTGTAGAGAAGACTTCGTCGATGATAATGTTCAACCATCTGCCATCAATATGCGTAATTATTTTGATATCTAGATCTAGATTCTAGATCTAGATCTAGATCTACTCTAGATCTAGATAGGCCTATCTAATCGTGAAAATTAAATGTTAGTTTCATGCTATGTATCAGACAGACACGACATTGTGTACATTTAACGTGGCATCACTGGTGCTGCTTGACAACAAAACTTCACACAGACCTCTCCATCTTTCAGTGCTTTTCAATTGGTCGTAATTTTGAATTTGTTTCTGTGAAACATAGTCAAGCTAAGACTTGAGCGAGGGTTTCATTGTAAAGAGAACTTTAATCATGATCCGTACCCATAACATAGTGGTCTTTGCCTAAGAACCCAGTCATCAGGAGACGAAAAAAAAACAAAAAAACTGGCTCTTAGGCAGACGGGTTCGTGGGTGGATTGAAAAGTTATGCAACCGGTCTGACCATAGATTGTCTTCACAACTGTGATTAGTTAATTGTTACTGTAAGTTACCTAAAGAGCTATCTACCTGAATAAGTACGGCCTTCTTCCCTGTGTATGTTATAATTCGATATAGCAATTCCTGATCATTTATATGAGTTTTCACATAATGGTAGGATTGTTGAAAACATGATATTTGCTATGCTACCCCGTGGATAATCGCACGAGTGACTCAAGTGTTTATAGACCAACCGAAGTAGCAGAGCAGCTGACCAGCCTGATGCTAATCTAACTCCTCCTTATCCTCAAAGCCAATCACAGGTTCTGTCCCCCGTGTTGTCAAACAAAGAAATGTATGACTGCATAATCTGGTCATGTTGTTGACTAATAGGCTACCTGTTTGTCAACAACATGACCTGATTATGCAGTCATACATCAACCATCACTTCCATTCTTTTGTCTACCTGTCCTCACCACCCTGTCACTATTTTACTGCACATTTAGCTCTGTGCTTTTCTCTCAGGTGGACAGTATGATGTGTAATTATACTATAAGTATTTGGGTGTCTTGGTCTGACACTGGGCATTTAGATGGGTTTTTTTTATTTGGGAGTGCCCAGAGCGGGTTCTTAGAGGGGCAAATTATAGGCCTAGAAGAAAAATTCCATTTCGCAGCAGAGGCGGGTTCTTAAGTGGACCAGGGTCTTAGGTGGAGGGTTCATAGGTGGAGACCACTGTATATTAACAAAGTTGTTAGTTGTGTTACAAGAACTCTCTTGAAATAGGATTTGTAGTAAGGCTTTATTTTAATGTTATAATTTCCTGTTGTCAGTGGAAATCGTCCTTAATGTTAATAAAACTAATGTCAAGCTTTCGCAAATGATGGTCAAACTGGCTGACAGTCCACAGCATTTGTTGGGTATTTTTTGTCGACCTAGGCAACCTCACCTCGATGTTGGCCTATCCTTCAAAGTAAATGGTTTGAACAGCTTGGTGAGGATGTTTGGGATGATTTAGTTTAGTTTGCTCAAAGAAAATGTATTTTCTATTTACTTTTAGATGCATCATTTTATCTTATGTCACTATGTATTGAAATGGAGTGATTATGTGAATCATATATTAGGGACACTTTGTATGTGAACTTTGTATGTGTATGTGTGTTTGCATGTCTGTTTGTATCTACCAGTAGTTTGTTTTCTGACATTTGTTTGTGCAAAATGAACTTTGTGTGTGCATTTTTTTTTTTTGTATTTATATTTGTTTTTTGTTTTTGTTTTCAGCAGAAAATGAATGGGGAAAGTGACATAAATGAAAATGGTATTCATAACCATGAACATAACTCATATGAAATGCTCGAGGAAGATGAAGAAGATGATATTGAATACACAGAAGAGGTTGTGCCAGATCCATACTGTGATCCAGACAATCCAGTCGTCATTAATTTCAATGACGTCAGTGCAGCAGCATATAAAATTAAAGGGGGCATTGAAAAAACACCATGCAATGTAAGTTTTTGTTTTCTCAAATTTTTGGCTTTTAAGAGATATCTCAGGGCTAAAAATTGGTCTTTTTAATAGACATATTGACACTGTGATTAAGCAATTATGTCCAGTTGTGTTTTTTTAAAGTTGGATAATTTAATATCATTTAGGCCTCCTTCACAAATGTTTAGTAGCAATATAAATAATTCTTAGATAAAGGGCCTAGTGTGTTAAAGTGTAATTCTTTTCCTTTTCTATAGGACAATGAGACACTGATGCAGTGTTGATGTAATTATTTTAGTTTTCAAGAAAACTGCTACTGCATTTTAGTGAAATTACAGGATAACTCCAGGTGGCTGAAAGACAATATTAGAACATAACTAAGGTTAATGGAGACAAAGTGTATTATATTTAGCTCAGAAAGTGTCAGTAATGCTTTTTTTCTGTTATCTATATTTTCATGTTTGTCTGCAACAGCTGTCTCAGATGTCAAAACAGTATGGAATGAAACTGTATTTCAAGAAAGATTTCTTGCAGTATACAGGGAGGTGAGTTCTTATCATCACAGTTATCTAGAGTCATCACCTTTCACCATGCTAGTCATTTTTGCTCATTTTTACACAAAGCATCAAATTTTGTGAAGAAATTCTGTCTTTCATTTTTTACATATTTTCCTTTGTTAATGAACTCTTACTGTCATTTTTTGTATCGTCTTCATTCTTTTTTTGTAATCTGTTATCAATTCATCACCATAAGTGCTGACTCTCAATTGCAGCGTAGTTGATCACAATAGATAAAAATTGAACTAATTTACCCAGACTCAAAGTAAACAGATTAAATTCTATTGACTGAGTTGTGCTGCATCTTGTTTGTGAATATGGACTATCACTGCTGCACAGTAATTTATTTTTGTTGATCAAGATATGCACTGTTGATGCATGACGAAGTGGCTTTAGATAGGTATTTAAAGTACATAGTATTGTTCTTCAGTCAAATTACCAGTCACATGAAACAGTTTCCCTCTTTTCTGACATTAACATTTTATGTAGTTGGCGCTGTTGAATATGATAAAGGTGCTCTGAAATTGATGTTTGTATATTGCAGATATTAAAAGAGCATTCATCATGGAATAACAAAATACTACTCTTCTGAACAGATTATAGACTAGGTATATCAGGATGTTGTGATGGGAACATAGTGATTTAAGCACTAAACTGTTCAATTTTGCTGAATTTTCTTCTGAATTTAGCCAATGCCATACATAAACCAGTGCCTCTTTAATTTGCATTATCTCTGATTACAGTCAAGCCAGCTCAAAGCTTTTTTCACCTCATGAAAATATAAGAATCAAACTTTCACATGATAGTAATATTTCAGTTAGGTGAAAAGTCAATGTATTGGTCCTTTTGGCTACGAGACATTTATAATTTGACCTGAGTGTATCTGAACTCACTTGTTAGTGCAAGTTGGGCGCATTGAGGCAATATGCATCAATTACATTTTTTTTTGCAGCTGTCACAAATTTATGACATACAGAGGAGAGGACCAATTCTGAATTGCATTCTTGGATCATTTTGTGGATGTGATAACACCACAACTCCACATTTCTAAAAATTATACTTCTCTTGTATACATTTTCATGTTACTCATTTGTGCTTGAAAATCATCTCAGAAATTCTGTATGCTAATGGTCAAAGACTAGATTCTCAGGTTTTTATTTGTTCTTTTACCAACATTATCACACCCAGAGAAAAAAGAACTACTTTTTTCTTTTGCTGCTCAGAGTTCAGCATTTTTCTTAACACAGATAAGTTATAAGGATCTAGATGAAAAAAAAAAAAAAAAGTTGCCTTCGACCTGATAATGGAGCAATTTGCATTATATCAAATGTACTTATTGCTGCAATTCAAAGTCATGTCTGTACACTATGCTTAGTTCATATTGTCACATCAAATATCACTTGACAGTATTTTTTTAAAAATAAAAATCAAATTAGCCGTATTTTTGCTCTTCAATTTAGCAAACAGGTTATAAGAAGACTTTCTCTATCCGACTTAGATTTAAGATTTATTGCTTCTTTGTGAAATGCTGAGGCCAAGTGTTGCAGGACAGTTAGTAGAGTTCAATTATGGAAATGGGAAAAGAGAAAGAAACAAAAAAAGTATGCCAAGTCTTTTTATTTTTGAAACTTTTTTTCAGTAAACACTGGATATGCATATTCTAGTCTTTAGATGGTAGACCTCATATAATATCTCATATAATATCTTTTATGACAAATGTGGGATGGATCCTCTCAGAATATTCCAGCAGTTCCTCTCTCTCACATTAGTGTTGCAATTTATAGTTTCTTACATTATCATCAGTCAGACTCTTCATTCATAAATTATAAGTGTATTACTGAAGATCCTCTCAACTCTGCACTCAGTTTTGACATTTCTAATGCCAGTCATTAATTATTCAGAATGTATTTTTGTGAAATTATTTAGTTAATCATGTCAACAAACAACACACACACAAAAAAAAAAATCAAACTCAACTTACAAATGATCATTGTTTGAGTTGTAAAGTAATATGTCATCTTGTGCTTTTTCTTTGCAGTTTCAAGGAAAGGGGTGCCAGGTACACTCTGTTACAGCTATCTAAGGTATTATTTTGTTGCCTATTGCCAGAATGAATATGCCCATGATCGAATTCAAATTTAATGAGGCACTTTTTTTTGTTTCTTGTTAGCTTTCAGGCAATCCTTCATTACACTTTTAAAGAAATCTTGATGAGCAAACCAACACAGAACAATAGCATAAGACACAATTCCTTTTTTTTTTCTTTTTTTCTTTCTTCTTTAATTTTTTTTTTTCTTAAAAAATCAAGATATGAAGCTGCTGTGGATGTATGATGTATGATATTGAGTGAGGATGTTCCAGTTGTAAGGTCTTAAAATTTCAGTCATGGCTTATGGTGTAAAGTTGTGAAAATAACAAACAAAATAGCACATTCCTAAAGTCAAGATGTCTATAGTTTGTAATAAAATCATAATCAGTGTTAGTCTGTTATCAAAATATGAATAGCAAATGAAGCGTTTTCTTTTCTAGATGATTTACATTTCTTTTGTTTAAGTTTTTTGCATTGTGCTTTACAAGCTTTACAACATTATACACATAGGTATGATTACAGTTTTTATATATGTAATTGTACGTAATTATTATATGTAATTGTACGTCCAATAATCAAAATATTCTCTTCTAGATATTACGACATCTTTATTTTGTTTATTTTTTGTGCTACATCATGTGGCATTGTATATAATGTTGAATTGATAAACATTGTTTAAAAAAAAAAAGAAAAAAAAAAAGACAAATTCTAACGACTTAGATGATGAATTAAATGAAATTAATTGGTATGTTTCATTAGAGCTGAAGAAGTATCTGGATTTGCAAATGTCAAAAATTTTTTACAAGATTTTATACTGGTTTTTTATAAATTACATAGGGCATAGCTTGATAATGAAAATGGCAAAGACTCTTATTTCATAGATGAATATCCTTTGGCTAGTCATTTATCCTACTCCTCATAACAAATGCCTGTTGCACAATGGGTAATGAAATACTGAGGTATACTGATTATAGTGCCAGTTTATTTCAATGTTCAAATTCCAGTATGATTAAATTTTATTTGTATCATCACTTTAATGGGCCAAAATTCACCTGAAGTTTGCTGAATTTGATGAATGAAATTACTTGGCAAATTCATGCTTAATATATTTAAGTCATAAACATCATCACAATAATTCCTGTGAAAAAGCCAGCACTGAATATTACAATTAATTGAAATTTAGCCTGGAATTGTTCTGAAAATAGCTTTTGCCGTCGGGCACATGTTCTGCATACTCAGCAGTAATATGCCTTGCGTGATCAGTTTTGCATTACTGATAGGTTTAAGGTCACTGGAGGCCAATTCAGACAGTTTAAATATTGATTCATTTCACATACAGTCAGTCGTAGTTTACTTTGCCCATATATGATAGAGCAAATTGCCGGTTAGAGGTCATTAATTTAATCAATATCCCTTTCCAGTTTTGCATAATTAGTGATAAGAGTTTAGCTTGTTACCTGTGTAGGTGGCTTTATTATGCTGGATGAAATTTCCCTGCATGTCCAAAGTATTGATGTAGAACTCATAGAGGAAAAAAAAAAGACTCATGCATTAGTGTTCAGGAATACTAAAAGTATTCAAGAATTAACATCTCATGGCATTAGAATAGATGTACATTTGATCAGTTGAACTAGTGCCATAACATTAACAACTTTATAATGGTAAACATATACATGGCCATCATCACCTATCATTCTTTCTAGGGCATTGCCCTTGAGATAAAATCCCCACTCAACCCAATCCTGCTGATCTTATTTTGTATATTGATCAGCAGTTAACCTTTTCTCAGTATCTTCATTTCATTATTCACTATTTCTGTTTATTCAGTATCTCTGTATATTTCAGTTTAAATTTATTATTTTATTCATCTACCTATATTTTTTCCTGCTTTTAATTTTGTTCATATAAGCTTTTGCAAAGCAGTGCTGTATATAACAAGAGCAAGTTTAATCAACACAAAGCTTGATGCTAAGCCAACATATTTTTGCAGGCAAAGCAGAAGAGAGAGAGAAACAGCTGTCAGTCATTATTGCTTATGTTATGTAGTATTTGCAATGCCAGCATTTATCATAGTTGCTGTGAAATGGCAAAACTTGTAGAAATTGTGGCTGACAGAAATTAGATAAATTGCCAATGTTGTATTTCCACAGAGTTATGGCCCACTAAGTGGATGTTGCCACACTTAAATTATTGCTGAGATCTGTGTAAATTGTCTTGTTTGTGAAAGATAAAAGGTGCACCTCATTCACATGGCATGCATAATGCTCATTTATATACTAATCAGAAGTCTCAGTGGCCTGTGAAATTTACTTTCAGAAATATTATGTATATAGAGTCCTTCACCCTCCTTTTCACAATGACTCAAAAATATATTTTGCAGGCTGCTGAATTTGTGTTATAAAAAAAAACTTAATTAGCCAAACATTTATGGGATTCACAAAGCATGTTTGTCCGAGATTTCATTGTATTAATGTAGGAAAGCAAGTGGAGTAAAAAAAAAAACAAAACTAGTTTGTAAGGTGTGAAACAATGGAACAAAATGCAGATACTAATATAATGCGAGGACAATATGAATACCCATTAGGCTTACTCAGTGTTTCAGTATTTTTCATGTTTGGTTCCAATCTGTGTTTTTTATCAGGAAGAAAATTTTTGTTATGTAATAAATATTGTGGTTTCAATGGCTTAGTGGCTAAGGGGTTGGGTTCCTGATTTGGAACCAAAATTAGACCAACATATCCTTTGAAAGATAGTTTATACACACCTTTTGAATGGACCCTGGCTATTATAGATACCCAGTGCTGCCTAGATCTATAGGTCAAGTATGTTGTTGTTGTATTGACAAGAATTTGAGAGCATAACTGGCAGCCACTGTGTGTGTTTCTCCAGAAACTGGCAATGTATGTGATTGCATCTGTTAGATCTGTTGGAATAATAATAAATAAATTAAACTTTTTTTAAAAAATGGAAAAAATAAAATGTATCTTGTGGATTTATTCCAAATGAATGTATATTTTCTTTTTGTGCATCTCCTCCCAACTAGATTGTGGTGCTTAGAGCCTATATTGTATGTGAATAAATGCTGTATGAATGCCATCTATTATTATATATTAATACTTTCACTGTTTTTGTTTATTTTTTTTTGTTTTTTGACAGGAGCAAGCCAAGAAAGGTGTAGTAGCAGCCAGTGCAGGCAATCATGCTCTGGCCTTGTCATACCATGGCCAGATGCTGCACATTCCAGTCACTGTGGTCATGCCCATCACTGCACCCATGATGAAAGTGGAAGCTTGCAAACAGTATGGGGCCAAAGTCATCATCTTTGGCCAACACTTTGGAGAGGTAAGTATACGGGATCGCCAGATGAAACTGATCACTGCCATATGCACTAAAGCATTTGTGCCTCAGTGTATTGTCCAAAAAGATTGTACCGTAATAATTCATAGACTATGATCAAATGCTATAAATTTCTTATCACAATGAAATGAATGCATGCGCTGAATATGTTGAAACTCATTGACAGCCATATTTACCATACAATGGCTGAAAATCTTTTACCTTTAGTTTGAAGAACTGCCTCTAATTTTGTAATTTCTGTCAATTTCAAGATACTAGAGAGTGGCTTCATGAAATAGATTGAAATGTTGAAATTGCTATTTTGAAGGGGAGAAGAGGGTCCTGAAAATGAGATTTTGGGACTAAAATATCAAAATTGGGGTTTTGTTATTTTTAGACACCTTAACCTCTTCTGATACCAGAAAAATAACAAATGGGGCCAGAAACAGCAGCACTAACTGAAAGACTTCAAGAAAGAATTTGAAAATTCACTAGCGATTTCTTCCAGTTTTCTTTAGGTTTTTTCATAAGGCTTTTATTTCTGAACCAATTGACCTCTGAGTTTCATTTCTGTTTTTGAATTGCAATTGGATATTTGGTGAAAAAATGTGAAAAATTTACATCCATTAGTATCCATATTTCAAACAGTTATAACATACATTGTATAGCAAATAAACAAATAAAAAGAAATGTGTATTATCTTTTACACAGGGTTAACGTATATGTTATTCATGAGCAAATTTCGCACAATTCCATTCAATACTTTGGGAGCTTATGCATTGGAACAAAATTAAATTTCAAAACACAAAATCCGATAAGTCATGGCAACTGAATCTAAAACAAACAATTTCTCTGCCCTTTTCCTCTAATTTGGACATGCTGAATCCAAATGTGAAGCGCAAAAAATAAACTTGCATTAAACAAAAAAAATCATTCCCAGAGCCCACATTCCTTCTTAATCTGTCTTGGGAAATATGAATAATGTTTATGAATCTTTAATTTACATGCTGAGTTGCCATAGTTGACTCTGAACATCATAAGAATGACTGACTGTTTGAATTACATTTGACAGCTCACCCATGATCGTTTTCTTTTCTTTTTTTTTTTTGTTACATAGGCTAAGCAGTATGCCATGCTTCTGAGCAAAAAGAAAAACCTGCTTTATGTAAATGGGTGAGTAAATTCAACACGTGTGTGTGTGTTTTTTTTTTTTTTTTTCTTAAAATGTATTTTAAGGCTTGGCAGCTTGTGTAAGCATAGATAATGTGTTCATACTAATGAAAAACAGATTAAATATGCTAGTGTCATCGACATTCATCAATGCTAATTCTGCATTTCTACTTTTAATGTTTATGTAAATGAAGTTGGAGGAGGAAAACTTGTCAACTCGTTGTGATAGGAAAGTATTTGTTAAATGTATGGCACCACATACAATATCTCCTCCCCCTTTCTGACTCCCGTTACTGTAGAGAGAAAAAAAAAGGGATGGGTCAAAAGGTTTAAAGGTTGTTCTAGTAAAATTCACATGTTGTATTATAGCTATTGAATTTGGCGTTGGTCTTACTACTAGGTCACTGACATCAACAACCAAACTAATTTTAAATCATTGCAGCATATTGAGTTTGAAGATGTTGTTCTCTCTTTTTTTTTTTAAATTTTTATTTTTGACATGTTCTGTCCTCTTGGGATGAAAGTGGAAAGAAAAAAAACAACAAAAATGAATAAAGGAAAAATATAAAATGTATTTTATTTCGATTGAAGACAAATGAATTTTTTCTTCTTTTTCATTCCCTTTTAAGAAACAATGATTACATTTTTTGTTGTTTCTTTTATGAATCACTTTTTTCAAAGTGAATGAGGGGGTTGTAAATAATTTGTTATGAATGGGGAAATGAATATTCTAATCCACTGGTGGTGCATTTTTCAGAGATTTTTCATTGTGACCTGACTTAATTCAAATAAACTGTCCATGATATTGAAATATGCATGATGAAGTAAACAAAACTCCATTACCTTTAAAATTTTTGAAAATAATTTGTCAAAGTCGTTGAAAATTGTAGGTCCAAAACAAAGTGTTTTGTCTATCCTTTCTCTTCTATGGTATGCTGTAGCATGAACTGTGTGAAAATGGAATAAACATTCAATCTAAATTATTGGAAGTTAAATCTAGTATTCACCCACTATGTTGTATATTTGGAAACGTGGATCAATACACAACGAAACTTCACAGTGTTTGTGTCACATCAATGTCACTGTGCCCTGAGCATAAATAAATTCATTAAAAAAAATTGACCGAGTGATGCAGCAAATGCAAACTTGGATCATCTTAAAGGGAAATTACTCTAGAATGATTTGCTCATACCTCTGTTGCAATTGTTGCGACCCTTCTATCGGAAAGTAAAATTTGTGATAACGGACATCACTTAGTTAGATGAAATTTTTGGAATGATCCAGTATCTCACTTCCTTTTTCAACACTCTCGGTCATCTTGCTGATTTGAGAATAAACGGAAAAGGAAAACAGACAAACAAATAAAAATGACAATAAAAGTAAAAAAAATAGAAAATTATTCTGTTATTTAGAAAAGAGATGGAGTGGTGTGGGAGAGGGAGGGGGGAGGCGGAAGGGATGTAGTAAATGAAACTGAATTAGCCATATATGTCTAAGGATTGCGTTCAGCCACCAATGTTTTCAGGTACATTTCTTTCACCCCAAATTGGAAGCTGCTAGGGATTTCTTTTCATGGTTCAAAAATATTTTTGCTGTTTTGGTGTTTGTCAGGCAGTGGATATTTTAGAATATTTTTATGGTAATGTAGTATGTAGAAACACTACTTCCTTTTTTCATGTAGTATGTAGAAACATTACTTCCTTTTTTCATATAACAGTACATCAATGGTTCTCATTGTCCGATTGTTTGTCTCTGTCAGTATGGGGTCTCAAAGTATTTGGCACTCAACAATAATTTTCTGGTTAGGTCTGGAAAGATTTTGCTCACTCGTGCAAGGAATGGCATGTGATGTGAGAAAGCAGTTGATATAGAATAGATTTGTTATTTTTAAATTATGTAATAAATAGGAATAATTCCAGAAAGTTGGAAATGTGGTATGAATTTTTCCATAATATCTGGCTGTGCAAAAAAAAAAAAAAAATTGTAAATTTTACACTTATTTTCACATATTTATGAGTTACTTCCCCTTCATAAAATTCATGTTTGATGTGGTAGAAATTTAATTCAAGTATGATCATACTTTGCTAAATAAGTTTTTCTTTCCAATCGTTTTATCTGAAAATTGTAAAATGTAACCATTTCACTGTCCCCTTATAGTACGAGGTATATCCATAAATCAGCCGCTCATATGTGGGAAAATGTACGTGTTAAGTTTACAGCTAGTCCACTCACCACCATCTCTTCTTCCTTATTGAGACAACGCTTCAGCCACACTGACAAGATTTTCATTTCAGTATGCAAAACGTTTGATTACTGCTGCAAGCTGATAATTGACAGAGCTAGAATCAAGCATATATTGTGTTTCTTGATACAAAATTGGATAATATTACTGATTTCTTGAGGGGAATGTAGGGGACGGATGCTTGTTGGCTCACTCACAGTAAATATTATTAAGTATGGATGGGGTACAGAAAGTTGAGTGAGACTGATTCCTTCATTATTTTCCTATAAAACTATAAAACTGGCACAGCAGTAAAGCAGTTGGATCATAGTCTTTGATTTAAATGAATTCTGAGATATTGACTATGACCTGCATGATTTGTAGCTTTAGAAAATGAGTGCAGACTTATTCCATCACATCTATTTCACACAGAGACAATATAACAGCCTGCAGAACATTTTCCTGGGGATCTAAAAAAGACAAATTAGTATAAAAAGGAAGATTGGCATGCAGTGTTGTTTATTATGAGACAGTTTCTATTCAAGGGAAGAGATGTGACAAATATAGTGGGATCAGTATCAAACAACACAATTAACAATTATGTCTACTAAATCTCTACTCTGGGGAAACAGAAGAACATCAGGTATGCACAGTCATAGTTTTCAATATTGTTTTAAATGAGTTTTTCAAGTAATTATTTTTCAATAATTTCCTATTTTGTTGAAATAAGGTATAGAAGCAAAAGAGGTATGTTATGGAAAATTTAGGATCCTTTTTTTTTTTTTAATTCAGAATTATTCCCAATTTTCAACTGTCTTCCATTGAAACAAAAGTTCTTTATAGCGTTTGTATTTCTAACTTTTTAGTATAGAAACTTTTTATTTCATTCTGATAAGACTATAGATGTTCATCTCCTTTGTAGGTCTTTGTAAAATGCTCAGTGGCACATAATGGTAAAGCCTAGACCAGGTATCTTTTAAAAGAAGTTCTTGGATATGGTGAGAGGTGGAGTTTTTTGTCTTGGAATGAAGTGGCAAAATTACCAACAAGATTGGGTTGGATTGAAGGCATAGACCCTGGAAGTGGTGATGAACAATGATATTGACAATCCTTATTTGACTTTGTGTTCACTACACAGATATGATCACCCCCACATTCTGGCTGGCCAAGGCACCATGGGCCTGGAAATCATAGAGCAGGTTCCTCATCTGGATGCGTGCATTATTCCAGTTGGTGGTGGAGGCCTGATTGCTGGCTGTGCAGTAGCCTTGAAGAATCTGAAGCCAAGTGTACAGATTATTGTAAGTTCTTGATGTTTAAATCCCTTAAGACCTGTCTGTAGCACGGTAATTAGAAATTAGTAGATTTTTTTTTTTCTGCTGCAAACTGTCATTTGTTCTAGATTCTGAATTTATTATTTCTTTATCAAACAAGTATATAGCTTTTTTAAAATTAAATAATTTCAATTAATGTATTTATAATTACATAAAATGATAATCTGGTTTAAATGTAAAATTCTTTTACAGTTCATGACACCTCAGAGTTTGGTGTTTCACGCTGGCTCTTTGATTGCATTATGTGCTTGATTACTTAAAACAGTAGTGGATTTGGCCCCAGGCAATTTTTTTAAAATTTAGAAAAAAAAAATGACTTTTGCCAACTTTGACATGTCTTATGACAAGCCGCACCGGAAAAAAGCGTATAGGTCGTTTTTTGGTCGGTGTTTGATAACACAATTAACCTAATTCAGCCACGTCGGAATAAAACATAATCCTTTCTTGTTGATTGTTTATGGCCGTAAGGTAAGAAAGCGTAATTTTCTCTCTAAATGCACGCTGTGATATGGTCTGGCTGCTCCTCCCAGAGGTTTGGTTGCAATTTATTACGGTATGGCCGTCTTGCGGGTGGTCTTTGATTTCCGCTTAAATACGATGCGGCCTTATACGACTTTCATTTGTATCAGTGCTCGCGGGCTATTGGTTTCAAGTGAAGATAAGGTTTTTAAGTTCGTTCGTTTCTTCTTTCGAGTTCAGTGATGGTTGTTTGTTTTTAATGTTTATGCTGCTAAAAAGGAATTTAAATTCTCTATCTGCAAGAATCATGGATCCAAGTTACCAAGATTGTGAGGTAAGACTAGCGATTTCTTCTGAGTTATTTAAAATAAAATGTGATGTTCAGTTGTGCTACCAAATTGGGCATATTTGTGCAACCATATAAGGCATGTTTTTGTTTTTTTTTATCTCCCAACACGTTAGATTTTTCATTCTGTGGTAAGCCGTTAAGCACATTTTCTTTGTGTTTTAGCTGATGCTTTTGTGTGTGAGTGAGTGGGTGGGTGGGTGGATGTCAGTCAGTCAAGCGAGCGAACGAAAGAGAAATGAAGAGAGAGAGAGAGTAAAGAGAGAGAGAGTGTGTGTATTAAAGATTCACTTCTGTTACCACTACGACTAAGAACAGTTTCCATACTATTTCTCCAGACACCATCAAGCGATCTTGATATCCTAAGGGAAGCACTGTTAGCAAAACAAGAAAATGTGACAGAACAGCTCAAGAGAAACTATAGTCATTTCCTCCAGTCAACACTTACAAGGGCTTTCCCGCAATATGAACTACTACCTACTGATAATGAAGCTCAGAAGCTTATTCCAGCCTCCTTTTCTGATCTTCGACCCCTGG
>JBCAUA010778932.1:0-29510 GCA_038406235.1 Peronia verruculata
CGCTTTGGCAAGAGAATTCTCTCTTCACTTCTTATACACGGACACAATGCTGCTCAAAAGAAACATAGACTCTCTTATGTTATCATTCTCTCTCTCTCTCTCCCTGTATCTGTATGTTACGGGGTTAGTAATTTCACTCCTCTGTTTCTTTCTCTAACCATTTCTCTATCCTGCTTGTGTTATCTCATTTTGCAAGTTTATATACATGAAATTATTTCAGAGAAAACTATTTCATACATATTACAATTCACGACAGAAATAAGGGCTGACAAGAAAGTCAGAAATACGTGTAATAACTATGACAGTGTATCAATGCAGTGTACATAACCATCCATCAGTCTCGCATGCCACTCCATTCACCAATCTTTCTCCCTCTCCTCTATTTCTCTAACTCCGTGATTTCCAATCAGTTTATGTGAACAAATAGTAAAAAACAAAACAAAACAAAACAAAGCCTATCCTATTGCTCACATTTGTGGCTAAAGTTATGGCCATAAATTTTGGGTATGAGAGTGAAACACCATCTTTGCGCTCTCTGCTCATTCAATAAACATGATCTGTTGAAATTTGACCATTCTCATATAAATGGTCCAAGTTGTCAACAAAGATCACACACTTAACCGATGCCAGTTCTTGCGAATGTTTTAATTTTCAATCTGTAGACCCTGTCTGGTTGCGTCCAGCAGGGAGGGTATAAACTATGTATATTTGTAAATAGTGTGTTTTCGCTGTTTTGTGCATTTCATGTTCACGAATCCAAAAACGAATTTTAGTTAAATTTAAGAACGAGTCTCAGAGGATTTGGATACGGTGCCAACGACATGCATCACCAGCTTTTATTTAGAGATGGAATGACTTGCATTTATATATAGCAGAACACTTTCTTACGAAAGCGTAATCGCGGTTGTGGTCCGCCGGGAGACGACTATGATTGCAACTATGTGCCACAGATGGGAGCGTATGTTGTTCGCAGCCCAAAGCTGGAAGCGCGCCCGCAGGGGTCACTGATATGGGTTGTGGTCGTGTGCCTTTTCTCCCTGGCAGCCGCCAGAGGTAATCGTCCTTTCAAAAGCAGCCGTTGCCTTCGAGGTGAGAAGCCTTCAGGATGCCCTGGTATTGACAGAGGCGTCTAGCTCATGTGGCTTCAAGCTGCACCGTTGGGCATTGTTCTTAAGCGTGTCCTTGCACCGCGATTTGGGTCCTCTTCGTCTCCTTAGCCTTCCCTGAGCTCACCATACGTGAGCTTTTTTTTTTTTTTTTAATACTGCAGCTGTCCAACCGGATAACATGCCCAGTCCATCGTAATTGCACGTTCAGCAATAACGATTCGGTGCTTGTCAAGCCAGCTTTGTGCAATACCTCTTGGTTATGACTTGCTTTGCCAACGAATGCCTGTGATCTTGCATAGGGATCTCACGTCAAAATGTTCACGCTGTTTGATGTCCTTTGGGTCAAGGTCCATGTGTCATACCCGTATAGCAATTTTGTGGACATTTTCACGTCTCTTTACTCGTGTATTTCACACACAGTTCCCCGGGGGCATGACTGGCTTGTGATTTCGTTGCGTAGATATTATCTTAGAAGATGTTGCTTCCTAAGTGGGCAACTTGAAGTTATGCATGTACTTCAAATGGACTTGCATCCATAACGTTGGTTGGCTGGAGCTTGATTGTGTTTGGACTAGTATCTCCATTTTTGCCAAACTGATCTTCATTCCAAACAGCTTGGATGCTTCTACAAAATAATTGACTTTGACCTGATTTTCGACAAACAGCACTCCAATTATGAGTTTCTCCGCAGTTTTGGTTGAGCGGTGAGATGGCGGAGATCGAACACAGATCCACCCAAGCGGCACTTGATATGTATGCCTATGTCCAGATCCATTACGGCATAGAATAGGACTTGTTTGAAGGACAGGTTGAGTAACACGGGGACGAGGACACAACCCAGTCTCACTCCATTTGAGGTGTCTGAGCTGATGAACTTAGGCGGACAGGCAAGCTTCATTTATTTTCCATAGAGCGTCCCTGTTGACAGTATCGACTGTTTTTTTTTTTTTTTGTTGTTGTTGTTGTTCTGTGAATACAATATGTGTATATATCCATGAGTTTCGAACATTTTTCCTGGGCTTGTCACACCACAAGCACCATGTCTGTGGAACTTGGGCCATCACGAAAGTTACACTGGGCTCTAGGAAAATTGCTCTCACAGCTGCTGGTGATGAGTCTAAGATGGAGAGGAGAGAGATTTCTCTGTAGTTGCCACAGTCATCTTATTATTGTACAGTGCCACATAGTGGCTCTCTGAGATTTGCTGGCATTACTGCTTCGGCCCAGATGGTCAAGATGACATCGTGAAAACATTTAAGGACAGTGCTACCAAGAGCTTTAAAGACTTCTACAAGGACGCCATCGCTTCCGGGCTCTTTTTCGCAGTTCATCTGTTTTGCGACAATGATGACTCTTCCTCAGTGGGCAGGATTTTAGAGTCCTCCCGTACAGATTTCTTATGAGTCTGCTGCAGGACTTTCCGAGCAACAATAGATGACTGGTTGAGAAGTTTGTCAAAGTACTCTTAGTCCAGCTAAGCTCCTATGGCGTTGATTTTAATATATATATATATATCCCCTATTATTTTTATTTATTGTTATTAATATTATTATTATTTTAATCCAATAGTGGGAATCTTGATTAAAGCGAAAATCCACATGGAAATTATTCTCCAGCTCTATCGATGTTCTCGAAAACAACTCCATTTCGAACTCTAAAATATCATAGACCAAGGTTGTCGTCAGAGATTGTTCAGTTGATTTTCCGCCTTTGCAATTTTGTGTGATCGTATATATCGTGATGCTGTTCACAGAAATGTCTGAAGATAGACCATCTTGCAAGGGACAGGGACACATAGGCCTACTCTGATAAAATCCAGGGAGGACACTCGGTGAACTTATTTTCGTTTGTGGTTTGTCAGCTCTAAATAAGTGTCCTTAAGTGTATGCCGGTCCTTTGGCTCACGGACTTGGTAAACCTTGAACCTCACTATGCCCGCCCAGTTTTGAGATATAATTTCTAGGACAACTCTGTGTTGTCTCCTCGGTTTTACGGGCGGTGGAAAGAGAGTCATTCTAGTATGTTCTGTGTCAAACTAGATATAAGTCGCATTATAATCTACAGCGACAATGTGAAAACAACAGAGACTTGGAAACTACTATGGGGAATGAATATTAAAAAAATAATTTATTCTAACCTAACGAAATAGATGCCGGTGAATAAATAAGCTTAAATAAATAGATAAATTAATAAATACAGTACAGCAATAAATAAATAAATAAACAAATGAATAAATAAAATGCACGCATTTAAGATCTAAAAGCGATGTCCCGGAAATGAATTCGTCTCTGTTGTTGCTGTTTTTCTTCGTGTGGATACACTGCGAATGATTTCCGAGATCAATGTCATAAGATCTAATCCCTGACGGGTGTCAGGTTTGAATGAGACATGTCCTTCAACAGTAGGCCTATAATAATGGTTCCAGTCATTGTATATTATCCACCTGTCTCCCGTATTGATGAGACAAAAAAATGTTCGCCTGATTTTGTGTACTGCTGAAGGTCATAAAGATAACAAGGCTGCAACATCAAGAAGAAGTTATTTATAAGTGTTATTTGCTTTTTTCAAATTTTTCAAAATTGTGTAGTTAGTTGCCGGTTGGACAGTCTTTTTCTATTTTATAAAATGATAACAAAGCTGCAGTTGATGGTTATAACTCAGGCAACAATTTAAATTATTGAGAAGTTATAGATTTAGCGATACAACATGACTAATATCACAATGGTGCATACATAGGGAAGACGCCTAAGATAATACATCTTAAGCCAATATTTTCTTTCATAGTGTCGGCTTTAATATTGATGGCTAGGTCCAAATGTTAAAGCAATCAACGATAGGTCCTTTTACTGAGTCTAAGGAAAGAATTTAAGCCAAAGTGAGTGGAAAGCTCGGGGATCTGTGTCAAATTAGCCTTACGTAACAGGTCTTATGATGTTAATACATTTCAGCAGAAATGAACCTATTGTCACCTTCATTCATGCTGATGCCGGAATCCCACTTTCAGCCCCAACATGTTCTTTCCAAAAGATAGAACATAACAAAAACAATAGTCTTGAAATAGAGAAAGAGCGGCTTACAGATTAATTTTGCACCACGGCGTCTGCCTAAAGAGTGGAAACACAGTCAAAAATAAATTTGGACTCGCGTGCATGTTTGTGATGGGTAGGGGCAACCAGAGGGAAACAAAATGTCTGCAGAACGGATGTACCACTTAGTCTGTATTCGGTAAGTTTACGTCTAGTTAGGCCTGGAGCAGTGGGGATAAAGTAGATAGGCCTACTTTGCAACTTAAAAGAAGACGTGCTCATTATTGACAATATTGGATGTGAATAAAATTTCAACAAAGAAATACGTCTGATGAATTTCATTATCTTGTGGGAAAAATATTTACTTCATCTATTTTTTTGTTTTTTCATTGTTTGTATAAACTCTTTCGGCATCGTTCTTTCTGTTTTGTCTAGCAACGTTTGCCGTTTCTAAACACCCATAATCAATGCTTCTTCAAAAGCCATATACCCCCCCCCCCCTCTTCCCTTAACCGCCTAATACACCGATTACATGTATCTGTTTTCCTTAAGCCTTTCAATCCTAATGAAGTAGAACTAACTCGGATTTAAGAGCCTGCTGTTTTTGTTGAGATATTTGTGGGTAGAAATTCTGAAATTTTGCCCTGACAACGGCACTCCACCTACTCTTCATCGATTTTGAACTGACATGGTGCATAACGTACTCTGGAATTCCGAAATACTTTCGTACCGATCCGTAAAGGCTAGACCTTGGGCTTCCTTACCAGAGGAAGCCAGGGGACCGTTGAGTCACTGAGAAAAATGCAGGTCTTTCGATCTTCGTGTCCTTCCATCCCCCGATGGAGGATTCGCGAGTCGATTTCGGCCATAACCTCACCGATGTGAGTCGTTTTCACCCTGTAGAAGACGCCAAACCACAGAGTCACACCCCCCCCCCCCCCCGACACACACATACACCGATAATGTATTTAGTTATTTAGGTAGATCTATATTTTTGTTTGTTTATTGTTCATTATAACAGTTAACAGGGCATTGTGTTTCGTTATTTCCCACCACATAGTCAACATTAGGATTATTTGGCAGAATGAGCACATATTACAACGTGGCAAACTGGAGATTATCACAGCGCCACCTACTTACTACTTGGGTAGCCCGAGACCATCAAAGTAGCTTTGTTGTTAGAATAGATCCTGCTCGCATGGTCAGCTTCCGGTGCAAAATTTGCTAGCATGCTTTCGCAGAACAAAAAAACACAGTTTGGATGGGACATTCATGACTAACATTCTTCTCAATGAGTGATTCACTTAATAAATTTAAAGCCTATTGAACCTAGATGCCCCCCCCCCATAATAATAGTAGCTAGCAAAAGGGAAAATAAAATAACAATAAATAAATGGTAAATAGCAGTTGATATGAAAAGGGACTAAAGAGAACCTTACTCAAAGTTACCAGACACTAGGCCTGATGATAATTAGTGAATAAACGGAAAAGGGAAAGGCAAGAAAAGGCAAGAAAGTAAGATGGAAGAAAAGAAATTATGGATGGTTTCGAACAACAGAGCTAGGGACTTACCAAGTACAGCTTACTCCGCTAATCGTAGCCAGCCCAGTCTTCTCCACTGTAATATTATAAGTTTTAGCACTGAAAGAGTCAAAGACTGCCACAGTTTAAATTAATACCTTCATCTTAGATGTAAAAGCTAGGCGCTAGACGATCTATAATGTACCGTGATCATATTTTATTGTAATCGGCATTCAGAAATGAGGGATGACTCCCGATGACGAATGTGTAGACAGAGAAGAAGAATGAGATCAGGAAGAAGGACCCAAAAATATATCGTAGTCAAATATGAACCATGTAATTTTGTTGGGTAGCAAGCTGTTCCATCTTTCTTTTTCTATGTTGATTCTTTGCAGTCTAAGTTCATACAGGCTTATTAAGTGTGAAGCGCAGACTGTCTGGATACAAATTTTACCTAGGACAAGATACAAAGACTTAGAGAGGATGCCGCATCAAGAATGTTTCACACATATCCTGCACAGAACTATTAGATGAACAAGCATGCTTTGCCATAAAAAAAATAATAAAAGCAACAACAACAACAACAACAAATGCATCTTATCATCTCCAAGTTGCTCTCACTGCAGTGGGAAAAGCACCAGAATGAGCATTCTTTCTCTTATCCTTCTTAATGCTTTTATCTATCACATCTAGCTGCAAAAGTATATGGGATCTTGTCTGTTAATATTGAACTGTTTTATGCTCATTTTGTTTTCTTCCTTTGTCTACATTTTTACAGGAGCACTGCACAACTTTTTTTTCTTCTCACACAATCATTAATTATAAAAGTCGACTTTCTTCTTTTTCCTCTTGTTTTAAATCATCCATGTTTTCTTTCTTATTTCACTGCGTTCTTTCTTTCAACTGATTGAGCCTAACATTTGGCAAATTTCAGAAGGCCTTCTTTTAATCCTTTTTTTTTACATTAACTATTACCATTTTTTATTTTATTTATTTCTCATAATTCAATGAAAAATACAACTTTTATTATTCAGAGAGAGTCCTAAATTCTTACCCACCCCGTGTTTTTGTTGCTGTTTTTACTGTGCGCCTCTTTCTAGAACCCGGTCGGGCCCCACAGATGGCCCTCGTTTAATTTTGGTTCATAGCGTGCTATGGCCATGAAGTTATTAATAGTATGTCTATGCCTAACAGACACACGAAGGTCCTGACATATTCCCGGCACATAATTGTATGCCAGGTAATGCAGTAGATTGCAATTCGAATAAAGAAGGACAAATAAAAAGAAAAAAGTGTAACATTTTGAATATGACGGCAGCAAAATTAACCACAGTCGAACGCAATAAAATATAGTGAAATGACTAAAACAACTGATTCGTCAATTACAACCGGATGAATAAATGGTAGAAAAAATATACTCCAACTATGTTGAATTGATGAACCCCACTAACTGGCATCTGGCCATCCTGTCGCCATCTTGCTACGCGTGTGCACTCCCTTTGTGTAGTAAGACCCAGTGCTAGTCGTTTCAAGTAAACAGTTACAATGGAAAAAGGGTAAGTTGATCTCTCTGACAAACCAGCTCATGAAGTATTTCAGAGGACGCTGTTGCTTTAGAGATTAAATTGACAAAGTAGCCTACCCGTCGCGTCGCTAACCAAGTCAATGATAGAGTCACTCTAGTTGGAGGTTTTGAGTTATCTAGGCATAGATTTGATAGATCTAGATCTATGCCACGATTGATCTGAATCTTGCCACCCGACGCCATATGAACGCACTTTGGTTGCAGGACGTTAATTTCTGCCGACCGTCAGCATGGGCATAATGTCAACAGTTAGATCTAGATCTAGATATTATATTACCAGTGGCATTACGTGAAAATGGTCTTTTCACGAGGGGTCCACTTATCATTTCTGGGCACTATGGTTGTTCAGAGGTCCCGACCTCGTGCGCAGCCGGGACATACAAATGGCACATGTTGATAGTGCGATGATTATGCTTAGTCAAAGTTAGTCACTTAGGCTATTAAAATATAGCCTATTCAGGGCACTGGTGGAGCACTATGGTCCCTATCCTGAGGCGTCTCCGGTCCCGGACTGACAATACAGTATACCAAATAATAAAACAGTCCCGCTGGCTTAACATGCTGGGACCCTCAACCAGCACAAGTCCACCGTAACGCTAACATGTAGGTCCGACGTGCGGGTGACAGTCCTCCCTAATGCTAACATGTATGAGACCCTGGACCAGGGCAAGTCCACCCTAACGCGAACATGTAGCCTATCCTCTAGGGACTGTAGTGCTCCACCAGTGCCCACTGGTGGACCACTACGGTCCCTATCCTGAGGCAGCCATCTTTCTTTCCGGGTGGGCGGAGGTGGGCAGAAGTGGGTGAGAACAACCCCGCTGGCTTCACTTGTTGGGATCCTTGACCAGCGCAAGTCCACCTAACACTAACATGGACACAACCGTGCAGCCCCAAAATATGAATCGATGCTGCGGCCTCTTCAGTAGGCCTATACCAAATAAATTACAAATAATAGTCTAGAACAACCCCGCTGGCTTAACCTGCTGTGACCCTCGACAGAGTGGACTTATGCTGGTCAAGGGTCTCATACATGTTAGTGTTAGGGAGGACCGTCACCCGATCATCAGACCTTCATGTTAGGGTGGACTTGCGTTGGTCAAGGGTCTCATACATGTTAGCGTTAGGGAGGACCGTCACCCTCTCGTCGGACCTAGGCTACATGTTAGCATTAGGGTGGACTTGTGCTTGTCGAGGGTCCCAGCAGGTTAGGCCAGTGGGGTTGTTCTAAACTATTATTTGTAATTTATGTAGTATACTGAATAGGCCGCAGTATCGATTCATACTTCGGGGCTGCACACCGGGGTATCGACTCCTTGGGACCGCAAATCTACGGTTGTGCCTTAACATGTAAGTCCTATGAGCGGGTGACGGTCCTCCCTAAGGCTAACATGTATGAGACCCTACTTCTGCCCGCCTTCGCCCACCCATAAAGAAAAATGGCTGCCTCAGGATAGGGACTGTAGTGCTCCACCAGTCCTCTATTTATTATATCCTCAAGGGTTTCCATAAGTAACAGATGCTAATATCAGGGAAAATATCAGTACGTGCGGCCCGATTGAACAAAGATCAAAATAGGTAAGTCCCCTATCAAAGGAAAAGGTTTCAGGGGAGGAGAGGTTGTAAGTATGTGTGATACCCCTTAACTAATATGAAATAACAGGGGCAGCGTTTTGTTGCTTACTCTACAACTACGACCGGGCGGAAGGGCTATAAGTATAATGCCCTGCTTGTCAATCTGGATCTTAGCGCTAGTACTTAGCCTCAGGGTGTTCATTCTGACCATGGTGACTCCGCTTTTGCTTTGGAGTGACACGATGCAGGCCCAGATTGACCACCTTGCTGACCATTATCTTTCTCTAATCCCTCCCCTAACTCCACCCTTTTTTCACATGTAATAATATTTGTAATGAGTCAATGGCAGGAGAAGAGGTATTTAGAAAGACATGTCAATTTCATATGGGTGCCAATTTTATCACCCCTCGTCCCACAGACCATTCCCATTACAGATTTGCTTATAACCTGATGTAACCGCTTGGACGAAACTACTTCACATAGGGGTGTATTTATGTTTACATTATAGAATCTCTGTGTAAACTGCAAGCTATCATCCCTGTAATCACGTGGACTTAGATTTTTCTTATTAGATCAGACCGGCTGACGTTGACGGGGCAGCAGTGACTACAAAGAAATCTATACAAGTGATCTAATGATTGCACAGAGTGAAAGCACAAGCGAGCTGTCTAATGTTTATATTATTATAAACTAATAGATATATAGGCTACTTTAGCTTTCATTCATAGCAATTATAGCTCAATTGTACTCTCAACAGCCTGATCGCTGGTCAATGCGAACTTGTCGAGTGTGTCAAGTGGTCAGGGGATTCAGCGTTATTACTCAGTATGGTATAAACAGAGAGACTGCATGTATTTGATACTCTTTCGCATTATCATATAGTTTCTTTTGATTGTAGTTTCGGACCACTTGAGAAGACATGAGTGGGCCATGTGGCCTTTGATTTCTGTTTTTTTCTTCCGTTCAAGAGGATTTCATCTTTTGGCATGGAATTTCTCACTGTTCTATTAGGTAAAGTTCCCTTTACCTTGTGAAGGAGGTCTGTTGAGTTGCGCATACTTATTATGGCGATAATTGACAAAACTGGGCCCGATAAACCTCAAGTTTAAGTGACATGGTGAGAAATATCACAGCAACAAGGAGCCCCCACGAATAAATGCGGGCATAGCATGCGTGGACTCGCTTCACCTGTCATATAAATACGTGGTTCGCAATTCTTGGGTTAATAAGTTGAATGCAACAGTTTTTTTGGTTTTTTTTGACAAGTTGGATGTATTTCAGCAATTTGACTACATTTTGAGCAAAGGCATTGAATGTCGAGAACAGATAGTATCAAATCAAATCTTTGTTATTGACAAATGTCCCCGTGCATGAAGAGTTTCTGTTTGTTTGTTTGTGATCTAATCATGTTATTTCATACTTTTTCTCTTTTTTTTTCAGTTCTATTTCATGAATGATTGCTTTGATAGAATATATGAAGAACTACAGTGGGAGACATAATTTTGCCAACACCATCATTATAACTGAAACAATCGTCATGACATCTGCCACCATCCTCTGTCCCCAAGTGGATGAAGATATCACTATCAAATACCAGAGAACTTGTGTTGTCTTTACTTATACTTAGAAATATGCACTTTATGTTTCACTGTTATCATTTTAGTTTCATGAGGAACTTATGATCCGATTCCATTTCTTGATCCAATTTTTTTTTTTTTTTCACATGAGTTTGAACTAGTTTTTTTTTTCAAGCTGTTTTAATTCTGTGTAGTTCGAAAATATCTTTTTATCATCATCTCTCATTTTCCATACACACCATGTGTTTTTTCCCCCCCAACTCTGCACAATACCATTATAGACAGAAATTAAGGATTTGTTTTCTCAGAATTTTTTTATGTTGTTATCTGTCAAGAACAAGAAATTTAAATGCATGCAGAGATTTGAAACATTTAACCGATGTATTTTAAGTGACATTTGGTGAATGTAAATTCAGAAGAAAAAAAACAAACAAACAAACAAAACATATTTTAGATTTTGTTGATATCTGTCCAGTTGATTGTACCAAGTACACATTTTGTCAAAATTAAATGATAAGAATATTTCAGACAGTGCACATGCAAATATTGAAGTTGATGAGCTTCCACAGACAGAGGTCTTTCAGACCCTGTTGTTGTCTCAAAATTGTGAATTAATTCTGATGCAGATCAAGGATATCAGTCATCTTATGTTAATATCC
The DNA here is from genome assembly GCA_038406235.1 of Peronia verruculata. Taxonomy (NCBI): domain Eukaryota; kingdom Metazoa; phylum Mollusca; class Gastropoda; order Systellommatophora; family Onchidiidae; genus Peronia; species Peronia verruculata. Next base: position 11,053 of record JBCAUA010778932.1, read on the forward strand.
CTACTATACTTCATCCAGATTGTCACCAAGAAATGTTTAAAATCATTCTGTGCATTCAGTGATTTACAATATTTACTCAACGAGGAGCTGAAATGTATTCAGAATAGGCACGCTTTTATGTGTGATACACTATTCATTTTGAACTTTTGTTGTTGTTCTGTTTTTTTTCACTCATGTATCTACAGTTACATTGAAACAATGTGAATAAGACTGTGGTGCGAGTTGGAGTGGTTGACCTGATGCTTTATAAAATTTCTGATGCTTTTGTTGTTGTTTATGCCATATTCTTTATCAGTTCAGAAAGAAAGCATTGTGTCCAAAGACGAAAGAGATGTTGTAGTTTTGTGTATGAGTGAGATTTGAGAAATCTTGAACCTGAAAGTAAATATACAGTTATGTATTTACCACATATGCATTTATAATTCCACTATGTGTACATATACCCACTCAAAATTTTTTGTAGCATTATGCTCATGAAAGAACAGATCCCTTTCAAAATGACAAATATATTGTGGTTCTTTGATAAGGAAAAGAATGCTGGCTGGTTTTCTCAGATGCTTGTTGTTAAAGCAGAAAAGAAGTATGATCTATAAATGTATACACAGGAAATTATTTCCTCTGGGAATAAAATCATATCTTTCCTGAATTGTCCGATCAATATTGAAAAATTTAAGTGGAACAACTTTGTTTGGAATTAGTTAAGGACATTTTTTTTTTCAGAATATTTTTAAAATTGTGCACTCTCACCAGTGCCTCTCTTAGAGTCTGCGTACATGCACTCTGGCCCAATCTGCCTCAACTGCTGCAGGCCAATAATAGAACACACTTTCCCCACAACTGAAGCAAACTGGGTCAGGCAACACACTTGGTGAGCCAATGCACCACATGTGGTAGATTTCAGGATAGTGCAGTGCGATAAAAAGTTAGGCACCAAATTGGCAACGACCTCCCCAGTTCCAACAGAAATCCTTAAATTTGCACAGCTTTGATTTTTTTATGTTGCTGGCATTATGTGTTGTTAGACCAATACTTAAATTAATAGCAGTTTGGTTTTTAAAGGTTCTGTAAATGAGATTTTGAAGTTGAAAAGAAAATATTGTCTTGACCTTTTGGTTCCATGAAGTCAGGGCAGAACTCAATGCTGGCAAATGGGAGAACAAAAGAAAGAGAGAGTTTGCATTACGTGTCATGAGAGTGTCCACATTGATTTAAAAAAAACTAAAAAAAAACAAACACAAACAAATAAGACTATACATGGAACCAATGGAACAAATGTGTGTAATCTAGAACTAGCCTACGTCTTGACCAGCAATAGAACAAAGGTAAAAAAAATAATGCGTGAAGGTTAAATCTGATAATAACGTCACATGCAGGGGAAGACTTGTGCAAAAACAATGCGCACATCAGTTGTGCTACACAGATCGACAACAAAACTCAGGACAGGGGGGCGGACTCGGCGGGAGAGTGGGGTCATGTGATCTAACAGGCAGTAACAGTTCAGCCACCAAATGGCTGGCCATGTCATAATGCATATCGTGGGTGGGAACGGTATTGGTACCATTACCCACTCCCCACCTTGCCACAGTGTCTGTGCACTTGCACTTAGTATTGCAGTGACTATTCTCTTTTTTTGTGTTGTTTAACCAATAAGCCTTTTTGAAATTATTAAGAGACATCATACTCAATTTACTCTGGTAATGCTCACAAAAATTGACACTTGTAATATTTACCCTGTGTGATCTCAAAGTAAAGTAATGAGACGCTGTGTTACTTTTCCGATGAATTGTGCATTATGAAAAGAACAGTCTTGTGTACAGGAAGACAATTCCAGTTGAATCTGAAATGTGTGCTGTTAACGGTGTTAATTGATATATCATTACATTTGATATGCTATGTAAAATAAAATTTGACCAATTGTGTTTGATGAGATTGTATCTTATCTCTTGTCTTACCATGGACACAAGTTTGAGGGCTGTGAAGAGATGTACCTATTTTTTGTCCTATCATGAGTGGATGAAAGAAAAAATGATAGGGGAATCTAAAGTATATTGTGGCAAATACCCTATCTCATGGTACAGTCTTATCCTGTGCTTTGAGAATGTCACTATTCAGATGAAGACTGAAGGGGAAAAACCACATATTTGCCCTTTTTATGCGTAGGAGAGAACTGAAATTTTGTTTTTAGAGACATCTTTGCTTTTTGTTTGTTGAAGTTGTTTATTCAAACTATTGCTTTAGACAATAATAACTGTTCCTCATGATCTTTTCAGGTGGAGCAGCTAAGCTCATAACTAAACCCATGGACCAATTTCTTGGAAATAAACCAGAGAGTGGAAATCTGTTTTTTTTTTTTTTTTTCTGAGATCTTGCTTCCTTTGAAAAGTTACTGTTGCAAAGTTATAACCAGCCTCATAGAGAGCTGGACAGCAATAGAGGTAATTTATCAGTGACAGGCTCTGAAATGTCCATTTTCGTCTGTGTACCTGTATTATATAAATACATAAATTTCACCATGTCTCAGATCAGTTGCAAGTTCAGTAATTATCAACGATATATGACTTGTGGCCAGTCGAAATGAGATGGAAGTTGCTGGGCTAGAATGGAGAAATCGGGCTTTGTGAATATGGTGAGGAGGGGTAAGACATCAAATTTTTTTTTATTGCAGAAATTGAAAGCGCTTTCATTTCTGAACAAGACAGCATCGGTCTTACCCTCAGTTTATAAATATTTCTTCATTAAAATCGGGTTTTTGTGAGGTAGGTAAATAGATTTATGCGTTCGACCCCTCATTTAAACTCAATTTTCTGGGAATTTCAGTCATTGCTGGAAGGTGTCCTTTGTCTCTTTAAACTGAAATATTTGTGACTAGAATAAAACTAGCTCAAAACTTTTTTCACCATCTGAAAGGGTATGAAATAAGCTTTCATATGATACCAAAAACCCCATATGGCGAAAAATTGACATACGTCTCATGTCTCATTTTGACTGGCTGTGAGACATAGATCTATGTGCTATCAAAGGGAGTGACGAAGTAATTCAAGAGTCCAGATTGAGAGTGCTCAAGACAATGTTTTGGAATAAATTGGATGAGGAAATAATGTCAGTTTTTTTTTTTTTTTTACTGAACACTTGGTGGCAGAGATGAGATGGCATTGTGTGGAAGAATGAGATTGTTCATTGATCTTTCACTTTCTTTATGCCACTGATCCAAGAAAGCAGATCAAGAAGACAAAGCTTCAGTCACCTACAAAAGTGGCTGGTATTTGAATAATTTTTGTGCAAAATCCCATTTCTCACTCGTATCCCTGGTCTTTTATCTCGGCGAAATGTATGGCTGTGCTTGCAGCTTGTGGGTGATACAGCGTGGGCCCATAGTAGGTTAATTCTTAGTAGATGGGCTCTTTACATGTTTTGAAACAGTTTGTTGCAATTAAATTTCTTAGTCAGATTATTTCAGGACTTTTATTAACATTTGATAAAGTTTAGTCAAGTAAATGTTCAAAATGGTTTTAACTGGTTTAGGAGAATGGCTTGGTTAATTTTGACCTAAAGCACAACACAGATGGTAAAATAACTGCTAACCTACTTGTGTCCTGTCGTGTATTAAAAAGACCTATTGTCTCAATGATCAGAAAGTATATTTCATTTAGAAAGAAAACAAACAAAACAAAGAAACATGCCTATCTCTACCTCAATATCATCAGTATAATTTGTATGCAGGCCTGTACTTCGGATGACCAGTAACTCAGCTTCCAGCCATGTTTGGTATGCTTTAGCTTGCATAAAGAAATAAGGGTTAAGCATACAATCTGTTTGATCTCGAGACTGAAGAAAGTCATTTTATTTTATACCGAATTTTCAAGTTTTTAAATATTTTCTAAATGATCAGTCAGTGCTAATCTATTGTGATCTCCAAACTGGAATCTGATGGAAGGCATTTTGTTTGATACTGAATTTGTAGTTTTTTAATATTTTCTTAATAATCAGTTAATACCAGAGAGAGAAGAGCATCTTTTTTCTATCATTTTCATTTTTCGTCTCATTGTTCTCCTTATGAGATGTGACACTATGAAAACAGGCTCCTCGTCAAATTTTGAGCATATGCAGTTATTTGTATCAATGTAGGGATTATTCATTTTCCTTTCAGTGTGTCAAAAATGATTGTTTTACTTTATGTATGAGATGTTGGCAGTTAAGGACGATAGGAGTGACCTGTTGCTGCAGCTGAATTTATTGAGAAAATGGCCAACCACTTTTGTACATCCTCATTAATCTCTGTTAGGCCATGCCCCTAAATTACACATTTTGGGCTTTAACACGATCTATTTCAGTAAATTTAATTCTGAAATGCATTTTTAGATTGATATAGAAGGGTTTGGTGTAGAAAAAAAAAATTGCATTAAAAAATTCATTCACTGTCGAAAAACACGTGATTTCTCCAGTCACCTCAGTTTGACAAACGCCTGGTTTCATTGTGTGGCGTCTCATATGTTTCCCAGTCAGATTCTAAGAAATATGTGGTGAAATTATATTTCTGCATAGTGAATAGATTGCCAGTAGTTTTTCTAAACATTGGCTTATTCCTTACCTTACGTTTAGATTTGGCTGAGAAGATGAGGGTTATCATTTGCAAAATGATGTGTCTATTTTACTTGGTCTTAGTGTGAATTGACTGGTCAAGAAGCACAGTGAGAACAACATTGAGCATGTCCAGCGTCCCATTTGAATGAAGGTAGTGGAATATCTGAGGAGCATCGAACTGGCCCAGCATTTTTGGGCTCGGAGGTTGAAGATATGATGTACAGTTGTACAAAATTTTTGAATGAAAAATTTGAAATTGTTCTCACGCCATATTAAAACCAGTTATCCTCTGAGATACGTGTGTGCTTTTGAGAGTAAAAATCTGAGTTTTGTTTGTTGTGAAAGTGTGATGGAAAGACATTTGAGAATGAATAAAAGAGAGAGCCAGAGAAAAGAATAAATAAGAGTGTAAAAAAGAGAAAAGGAGAGTAACAGTAGTACATGTAAGCCTACATGTACCAAGAAAGCACACACATTTTACATGTACAGATGGCTGTATAAGATGTGCATGCAAGTGTTTTTCAAAATATGTTGTAGTAGAATGGTCGTTGACAATTGATTGGTTCTTCGAGAAGGTCTGCGATTATGATGATTTTGTCAAAGTTTCACTTAGCAGATCAAGTGATAATCTGAAATCACATGAGGCAGAACACAATAAATGTGATAAGAGAAATAAAGTGTAGTACTGTGGGTGAGGTGGCTTTAAAATTTTAGTGATCCAATGGGGTGGGCCACAGTGATCAATTGAGATCTTTATGTATTGGATTTCTGGGAAAGAAGCAACTGAAACAATGTGACTATGAGGGAAGGGTAATGTAAAGATAATGATGGATTAAGGATTATGATGAAGACTGGGTAAGATTTAAACTTTTTTTTTTTTTTGTTGGTCATTTGAAAATAATTTATGCCTGAAATGAGTACATTCACCTGCCACAAGGCATCAGTCAGAGGCTGTCAGTAAACACAATATTCATGTGTTATCAATTGCAAATGGCCTAATTAATGAGAGCTGGTGACAGAAAAAACTTTTCCATTGCATGTTTCAAGCCAGAGGCAAGGGAAACTGAAATTGTTAGGACTGTAAAATGGAAGGATTAGGTCAGCAGTTACAATAACTACATCATTAAACTTTTAAAACTTAAGGCAACTTGTGAAAAAAACAAAACAATTTCTGTTATTTCAAAGCAGAGTTTGACTCCCCAAGTCCTTAAGAGATAATTTGTGCTGGCTGACTCAATATTGCTCTGTGTTAAGAGCCTCTGTTCTAATTTTTATTTTTAGCTTTCAATCCTTTGAAGTCATTTTCAACTATGAATCAAATATATCATGATGGACAGTAGCAAGTTAAAGTATTGTATTTGTGGCAACTTGTAGGGGATAGTAGTTAGAACACTACAATACAGTTGTACGTGTTTGCATAATTGGTTGTTTAAAATATAGTAAGACTGCATGTGACATATTTAGCTGTTTCAGGTAGATAAGACAGAACATGACACATTTGGCTGAATATGATGGAACATCACATAATTTGGGTGTTTCAGATAAAGACTTGCATATCACATGTTTGGCTATTTCAAATGAGATGTGACAAGAGGAAAATAGGCACTCGTCAAACTGAAGCCAGCCAGAGAAACAGAGAATGAACTTAACAGATTTTTTTTTTTTTTTAACGGCCCCTTTCTTCTACATCATTCTAAAAGTGCATTTTAGAGTTAAATTTGCTGAAATATATTGAGTAAAAGCCCAAGAATTGTAATTGAGCAATATGGCCTAACTTATAAGGATTAGTAAGAATGAACAAAAGTAATGGGCCATTTTCTCACTAAATTAAGCTTTTAACAGTAGGTTATTCCCAGTATCTTTAACTGCCAATATCTCGACTCTGCTCAAGGTAGAACAAAAATTTGTTCACACACAGAAAGGGCAATGAAAATATTTACATTGATACCAAGAACTCCATGTGTTCAAAATCTGACGAGAGCATGATTTCATTTTGTGGCATCTCAAATACATAAAGACTACACTGGTATCCCTTGCAGATATAAGCATAGTCAAATTGGTAGTGATGAGATCTGACTCAGCATGAGTGCATGTACATAAGTGTGTGATGGCAAATGAACCTAATATGATGGTATTTGTTCGTCAGAGTTAGTACAGTTAAGTCAAGATCTGTAATTTCATATTACATACACTCATAATAGTTTTTAAAAGTATTTGACATATAACATTGACATATAACAGCAGTCCTCTTTCACTAGTCAGATATCCAATTTCCATCATACTCAGATATTATCTTCACTGAAGTCTCTTTGAATACATATCAGTTTCAAATTTTAAAATTTTTTTTAATCCCTCTTTTTTTTTTCTCTCTCTCTCTCCCTCTCTCTTGCCATAAGAAGTAAAGCGTTGATTCTAATGGGAAAAGTTTCATTTTTTTTTTTTTCGCTTTCTCATACGTTGTGAATAAAAATTTTACTGTACTAGGGCTTGTGATTGTGAAGATACTGCCTTATGTTGGAAAGGAAACTCTGGAGTCTGGAAATTTTGTTACACATGGATGACCATCATGCTAGATTTTTTCAAGAGTTTACAAAGTAGATCTACAGTTGAGCTCTCTGTTAGGAGGGTTCATTTTATTTGTGTCATGCCTTTTTGAAACCCAGAAGTAAAAATACAGCAGAAAATTTACGTGAAGATATGTGTACTACACATATTAAAATTATGTGTAACCTTTACCAGAAAAAAAAAAATAAATAAATATTAAAAAGTATGGGAGTCTTGTCTCTTTTTTCTCATACATGCAATTATGAAGGAGTTTCTGAATCAGGGACACTTGCAAAGAGGACATGTGAGATGCAAGGAACGCATGTCTTACTGTCAACTGTGATGGTCAGGACATGGTTGTTAGCTTCAAAGAGTAGATTCAAAAGGGACATGTTAACTCCAAGAGGGCATTTTAGCTGTAAAAAGGATATGCGATGTTAAATGCATTAGCAACATGTTTGCTGCAAAGATAACATGATGAATTTATCGTATCCTTACCTGAGCAGGTATGCCCCAGTATGCATTTCCTCAGAGGAGGAACTGTGTTTGACATTCATATAGTGTTGATATGAAGTTATTGATCAGTCACAGATTATTCAAAATCAAGTCACTTTGAATTCAGGTAACTTCTTGAATTGTTTACTACTATTTTCCGATATTCAACAGTAGCCCAGGTGCTTGCGATATACGTGCATATGTACATGATAATATTACATTGTATCAGCTAGTAACTTTCGTCACATGAAGAGAACCCATTACTGTTTTTTTATCAACCCTTTCAAATTTCCATATTGTTTATTTGCATTTCTTTGCAAACATCCGATTGTTATTATTTATCACATATGTATAGTTGAAATTATTTGTAAAGAAGGATGATTTTGATCAGGGGTTTCCAAATTTTTTTTTCGTGAAGGCCAAATACAAACGAATAAACAAGGGGCCGGGCCACATTCTAAAGAGTATATTTCAAGCCTAAAAAGAAATAAAAGGAAGTAACTCAGTATTTTATCAGCGAAATTTGACCTTACACAAGTTTGTTAGCCTTTTTTTTACAACTTCCACCATACCAGTTTGGATAAACCAAAATAATATGTTTTAACTGAAATAACATGCCCGGTCCCTAAAATTTCGGTTTAGGTGTGTTCCACTGTATTTTGAGAATTGGCTGCAGGCCAATAAAAGCTGGACTGCAGGACGCAGTTGGCTGCGGGCTGTAGTTTGGACACCCCTGACGTAGAGGAAGTATATGGTTTGATCAGTTTGTCAGGTTTGGACAGTTGCAGTTACATGTAATTAACATTATAGGAAAGCATCCACCCTCTCTTTGGTTACCTATATTGTTCATGAAATTGTCATTTTATTATATATGTGCATCTTTTATATTGACAAACTGACATCATCAGAGCACCATTACCATAACATACACATAAGGAAGTTATAATAAATAATGAAAAGTTACAGAGAAACATAAATGGGTAAGACAGCTTATCTTGTTATTTTTATAGTTTTCACCTCTTCCACTTAATGTTTGCAGGTAAAATTACGGTTGTCATGAACTGTTTACATGTTTCTAGAACATGTCACGAAGTGATTGTTATCATGTATTTTAGATGTTATTCTAGTGTCTTCTCTTTTTTAACTTAAATTGTTATTATCATCGCTGTTTTTTGTTTTCAATAATGAGAAAATGAAATTGAAAATTTAATAAATGAACCGGTCTACTCTCAAACGTTGATGAGTGCATTTTGCATTTCAAGAAAGATATGAATGTGGATTATGCAGTATCTGTGGCGATTCAATGCTTTAATCCTTGCCATTTCTGAAAAAAAAATCAAAGATGTATTCTCTGTATGATTTTGGTCAACTTAAGTGCATTTTGGTTTCTGTCAGTACATCCCTAGCACAGATATTTCTTTGAGCTTAGAGAAATATGTTATCCAGACAAACGGTATCAGTTTATTTTAATTCCTGTGAAGTTTTATTATCATTAATTTCTTTCTGGATTCAACCAGTGACTTTAAGTTAAATGTAGTGAAATGGAAAAGTGCCGCCGCCTTAGACAGATGTTTTCACATGTCCTTGCCCATGATTTTTGATTGAAACTATCACATCAGTGATGATGCTCCAGCATTCTCACTATGCGACTTGTGTCGGCCCAGTACACTGCGTATGTAATATGGCTCCCGATACACCCTAGAACAATTGGACACGTAAATGTAATCCATTGTCTATGACATGATGTGTTATATCTGCCAAGAAAAGTTGTTGATTTGTCTGTTTAAATTAAGAACTATTTACTACTATAATTGTCCACATTTTCTCTTAAAATTTTGTCTCCGTTGAAGTTAATGAATAAATGAATATATTAATCCTCTCTCTGGGTTTTTTGATGCTATTTGTGTGATTGAAGATCAGGATTGAGCAAAACTATTCATGAGGGTCTTAATTAGCCATTTTATCATCCAATTACATTACATCTTCTGACAATTCTTGTATGGTACAAATCCTTTTGTTTAGCAATTCCTTGCACCTTCCTATAATTTTCTCAGATTTAGTTTCTGTTGGCTTCATCCAAAGTTTACACTGAGTAATAAATCCCAAGAACTCAATAACCCGAGTCCCCTGAAAGACAAGACTTTGTTGAGTGGATAGTAATTCCTGCCTCATCAAACATTTTGATGGTTTGAGCCGCATTCTCTTCTATACCCTCTGCCATCAATGGCTTATTTATTTTTGTAAATACTCTAGGAGCGTCTGTGTACCCTTGAGGTAAGCACTGATATTCAGTTGTCCCTCAAACTGGAATCTAAAAAATTATCCTCTTGTCGTAAAGAGCAGGAATGATAGACATCCTTCAAAGCAAAACTGATTCAAAGAAACATCCTCTTTTAACCAAGGTTAAAGTTGATTTAAGAGATTTCATTTTAAAATGAATTTTATTCACAAAATTGTTAAAATCTTGTAAGATTGAGAATTATCCTTGCTGATCCATCTGACTTTGCCCTGAAAAAAACATTTAAATTCTTTTTATAGACTTTCTCTCTTCTTTGGAGAAATTAAATTCCCTTTGAATATAACCCAATATTTCTTTGTCTTTGTTTATTGCTTTGCAGAAATTCAACCTATGTTTAAGCTTGCCTGCTTGAAAATTTTTCGGCGTATTTCCCACTTTCCCTAGTCACTTAGTGGATGTTCAAGCTTCTCTTATTCACTTTTACTTACTTGTCCCAACTTGGCTGTGGAGCCTTCATCTTGCTCTACTGATACTAATACTGTCTCTGATTGTTTCTGTATCAGTTCCAGTTTGTGTTTTGTTTGCCTTTGCGTTTTTCCCATAACTGAGAATACTTTAGCCTGATACTTTTTTTGCCTATTGAAGCTGGTTTGCTGCAGACTGTTTTGTCCACCGAAACGGAATGGCCTCATCCGACCGACTTTTCCTTTTCCCAGTTTCTGAAATGTTCTAACCTCTTCATCTATTTCTTTCATCTTCTCATACAGATGAGTTCCAAATAACGTCTCAGTTGATTTGCTGTGTTCTGTGTTGGCCACGGAGAGTCTATTAAATAAAGGTTTGTATTCCTCAGATGGGCCTCAATAAAGATTTTCCAGTCTTTGCTGCTTTTTTTTAAGGGCATCCTCAGTCTTATCCTCCAATTCACTGTGATTGACAAGTTCTTTATTTTCCCTCAGTTTATAAATGCCATCTAGCACCTCTACAACTGTGCATAAGATCTTTGTCACAAGACCTTGAGTTTTCTGAAGTTTAATGTCTTGACACCTTTGACCTATCCCTCGAGATTTCCAAATTAATTCATTAATTTTTTGGCACGGCAAAATTTATTGCAGTTGCCTGGTCTACTGACCTTTTTGCACAACTCTTGCACCTTGACTCCATCAGTTTCTGTGCAAAATGCTGCATTCACTGCAATCTGCAAGTTTCTTTTAAGCATCAGGGGCATTCTCACACTTTATCCCAAATAAATCACTCAAGGACCCAACTGATCATCTGTGTCCAAGTCATCATCCACCTCATCTATCACAGAACTATCATTTAGCTTATCGTAGGGGTCTGTCTTTCCAGTCCATGGACTGCTATTACAACCCAGTCCTACTTCAGATCTCTGGCTTGAACAGTCAGAACTATGTTTCCTCTTTGCAACTAAAAACGCCCGCTCTGTAGTGTATGACCCATTTTTCCTTTCTTCTTTGTTTAAAGAGGTATTTGCTTCATCCCAATTTCTCTTATTCCTTGATTTGACTGAAATTTCTGATGAAATTTGTACTGCCTCTCCAAGATTCTTCATTTGCGCCTCCATGCTTTTATCCTCCTAAAGCTTTAGTTAATCCTTTAGATATAGTCTTATATTGACTGCCACTGGCCTTATTAACATTAGGCTTCTTCTGGCTAGTTTTAGATACATTTTTGGTAAATCCATGCGTGTCCTCTGGAACCATATTTACCAGCTCTTGTTGATCAAGGCTAAGCCCCAGATCAAGATCTAAGCCAGATTCTGGAGTTCCCCCTCTTACATTTGTAACAGTGTGAAAGCTCTGAGGCTTTATTAACACACTAGGCTAGATCTTTGCATTTTGCATTTTGGTTTCAACAACGTGAAGCTCTGAAGCTTTATTAACACACCAGAATAGATCTTTGCATTTTGCATTTTGGTTTCAACAGTCTGAAGCTCTGATAACTAGGCTAAATCTTTGCATGAAAGCTGTGAGGCTTTATTTACACACTAGGCTAGATCTTTGCATTTTGGTTTCAACAGTGTGAAGCTCTGAAGCTTTATTAACACACTAGGCTAGATCTTTGCATTTTGCATTTTGGTTTCAACAGTGCGAAAGCTTGGAGGCTTTATTAGCACACTAGGCTAGATCTTTGCATTTTGCATATTGGTTTCAACAGTGTGAAATCTAGATAGAATCTAGATTCAGAATCCAAAACTTTAAGCATCAATCTAAAGTAACAACAACAATACTTAGGACTATATCTGGAAACACATTTCAATTCATAAAAAGTTTAAAAAGCACAGTAAATCAGAAATCAAAGTAAAATGTGTTAGAAAAACAAATGTCCTCCCCCTGCATCTAGATCTTTCCCACGTCTGGATCTGAGCACATCTCGTATTGGTCCGAGTGAGAAAACAGTGCACTGTAATTAAAATTGGTTCATAGATTGCCTTATTTTTGGAACATGGACATATCTAAATCTTGTCAGTTTCAGACGAAATATCCATCTTTTGTTTGTGCTTATATGTTTTGCTTACAATTTCATCTCCCAATACATGTATCTTTTCTTGCATTTCTACAAAATATGGAAGACAATCGTCCATCATGGAAGGAAAAATGAGGTATTCTAGAATTTAAAAGGCCCACAATGTATATGTATTGTGAATTAGTATACTATTATATAAACACCCTGTAATTTTTAGTTGTGTTGAATTTGAAGTATAGAGTTTCTATTAAGGGAGAGAGAGAGAAATGGACAAAGCTTATACAGTTTATCATGTCATGAGTATTTCTCTGCTGAGGAAGTTCCTTGTAACATTCACGAGATGAAAGAATATTTGGAGGCAATGCACAAGTAGACTGACTGAAATGAATGTCATGTATGTGATGTGACATATGAACCAACAGCTTTCTTAAAAAAAGAAGAAAACACTGGATAAACAATGTTGGTATAAACTTTATTTCTCTGAAGTGAAAGACAATTTCAAGGAATCCTTAAATAAATGAAGTTGTGCCTACATTAAATCAAAGCCTAACGCCTACATTTCTTTCTAGAAGCTATATCTCTGAAGTGAAAGACAATTTCAAGGAATCCTTAAATAAATGAAGTAGTGCCTACATTAAATCAAAGCCTGACGCCTACACTTCTTTCCAGAGGCTATATCTGGATTCTTACATTTGCCCAGATACATGTACATAAAGAGATTTCCAATTCCTCTCATTCCGCATCCTTCTTTTTACATCTACTACTGTGCACCAAAAATTCAATGAATAGAACTGAAGTCATCTGTTCTGTCCCACTGCCCTCAATAAAAAGTGATACTAATAACTAAGGATTGAAACAAACATACAAGTGAGAATACTACTACATGCATATAAATACAGCTGAAACATGTTACTTATAATAATATATATATATATCAAGTCATTGATAATGTGAATTAAATATTTTTGTTTTGAGAATGTAATAATCATGACAAATATATCTCATTCACCTAAATGCTCATGTTAAATTTGATGTCAGACTCATGCACTGGTTAATATTTTCATCCCATATCTATAACAGTGTACTACTACTAGTGGCCCCCGTTAACAAAATGATTTCCTCCCCACACATTTTGCGATTTTTATGTTTGTAGCCTTCATGTGTAGAATCTAGTATGCTTAAGAGTGGGTGCGGGTCCTGAAAAGAAGGTTTTGGTACTAAAATATCAATAATGGGGTTTTGCTATTGAATAACACACTTTGAAGCTTCTCATACCAGAAAAAAACAACGGATGGGGCCAGAAACATATGCTTTATGCCCCAAAATGGCACCAACACAGCACCACTAAATGACTGTATAGAGAGATTATGAAAATTCAATGACGATTTTCTCAGTACATATTATTTCTTCACTTTTTTCCCCCAAGGCTTTTTTATTTCTTAGCCAACTGCCTTCGAATTTGGAATATACATCCTCCATAGCATCTGATTTAATAAAATGCATCTCTTTTTCTGAATTTCACTCCTGTTTTTGAAGGAAAATTGGATATTATGTGGAAAACTGTGAAAAGTCACATACGTCAATATCCCTACATGTATTTAAAAAAAATCTATAAAAAATATTCTATGGTTTTTGGTATACAAACAAAAAAAAAAATGCACTTTATCTTTCACATAGGATTATTATGTTCATGTGAAAAATTTCACACTATTCCATTCCATACTCTAGGAGCCTTAGGCTTTTGAAAATACAGTGGAATCCGCTTAAAGTCAACCCCTTGGGACTGAGAAAAAGTGTTGACTATAAGCGAGGTTGACTTTATCTGGTTTCACATATCTGATCAGCATAAGGGGTCAAAGTGTTACATACATGTAGTTATTGGATTATGCCCCTTAGAGAAATTCTGATCACGCAGTACACTATGAAAGCTTGACTAGTCACGGCATGAGGGTAGACTGTAGGAATGAACATGCGTTGGAAAAGAAAACAGTATAGGCAGACCTCGCCCATCCTGCCCTCACGTTAAGTGGTCGTTCAAGTGCGCCCGTCATACATGATATGATCATTGTTTGACCCACAATCGCTCGTGGAGTTCCCGTTTGAACCTAAATCTATGATCAACCGTGGTATTCCATCCCGCCCCTGATTTTATGTTTCCACTTTTAGTCCCTTTGTTGCCGACCACGATGTAAAATCATCCTGGGATCTTTCACTCAGAAGTCTGGTCGGATGCCGACGACCTGTTTAGCTTACAAATTACATGTACCGTTTAGTAATGAACATGGTTGTTATTCTTAAGACTTTCAAACTTAGTGATCTACAGTTAAAGTTTTCAAACACATTTTCAATATTTTCCTGGGTGGTTATCTCGGTATTATTACGTGATTTAAAGACGTGACTGTCTTTAAGTGTGAGTGTCAACAAAAGAGCGTGAAGAGAGACAAGTGGGAATAGGTGTTGGTGTATCCTCGCTAACTCAAGGCAAGCTGAGAGGGCCAATCACTGACCATCCACGGGCCAGAAGTCCAAGTGTGGGTGTGTGTTTGTGTAATCCCTGCCAAAGCAAGACAGGTGAAGACAGTCAAGCATCTTCTCGATACAGCGAGAGGGCCTCAGACTCTAGTGTGTCGTAACAAAACGTCTCTGTCCGACTTTTTTTTTTTTTTTCTTTGTCTTCACAGCTTTTGGCTATCAGTCGGCCAGCATGGGCCATCTGGAGTTGACTTTAAGCGAGTTCAATCTCTGAAGGTGTTGACATTATCAGAGGCAATACTAATGAGAATATATAGGGAAAACAATGGGACCACCGGAGCAGGTTGACTTTAATCGAGAGTTTACTTTAAGTGAGTTAACTTCTTGTGGGTTCCACTGTAGATAATTTTCAAAGCACAAAATCCACTATGGCTGCACTGTCATGGCAACGGGCTGCAAAACAAAATTTTTTTCTACACTTTTCCTCTTATTTGGATATGGTGAATTTGAATTTGAAGTGCAAAACATCCTTAGTTCAAGCATTCGATAAATCACTTTCAGGACCCGCACCCCCCCTGCCCCCAGATTAAGCTATTTTCAGAAAGGTAACATTTCTACTGTATATTCAAAGCTGCGCTGAGAAGACAAATATATGTAGATGGGATCTCCAAGCACACAGATATGTTTCTATCAAAGATGGATATAATGGAATGGTACTCAAATTGATATCTCATTTGATTTGATGTTTATATCAGACACAGGCTTACATATCAAGTGATAAAATTTTCAAAACCAATCACTCCATTCTGATAATGAGTTGGGGGAAAAAAAATAATAAAAGGCAAAACAGTCCAGCTCATAATACTAATCAGTAAGTGTACACTGGGCTATATTTTATACATGTAACTGTAAAAAATAAAAATCCTAATGTGTTTTAAAAAATTCTGTGAAACATTTATGCAACTTGAAATCAGAATGAGTATGTTTTAGATCAGATCTATTAAAAGCTTGTATATTGACATCAAACTGAGCTTTAAAGTAATCAAAATACACTTTCCATAATCAAAATAACAAATAACGTTTAATCATACGAAAGTCAATGGGGTCTCATCTATGTAAATAAAGCCTTTGTATTCTGTTTGCTGACATATATATGTAACGCAAAAGTGTTCATACTGTTTAGAAAATGTTTACATGTATATCTACAAGTTCCTTGCTGAGGAACATGATCAAATGTATTCCAGAGAAAGCACGGCACTGGTCTCTTTTGTTAATTTGCAAGTCAAATCACTATTTTCTAATGCCCTGCCTCATAATATAATATACATGGTAATGAGAGAGATGACAACTTTTCTGCCTCGATATTCACAATGAAAAATGAAACAAAGCTGATGCCACAACACTCTCATTTAGCTCCCTTAGTGATGTTCTTAATATGATCAAAGTGAAATGAGATGCGACACGATGAAATCAGGCTCTTGTCAAATTTTGAGCATATGGAGTTGTTGGTATCACTGTGAAGTTTGTTCATTTCTCTTTCTGTGTGGGAAAAACATTTGTTCCACCTGAAGCGGAAGTCAAGAAATCGATAATTAAAGAGAATGTGGGTGACCTGTTGCTTCAGTTGAAATCAGTTTTGTTAATCCTTACTAGTCCTTATTAGGCTATGCCTCTAAATTACAATTTTTGGGCTTTTACCCTAATCATTTGAGCAAATTTAACTTTGAAATGCACTTTTAGATCGACATAGAAGGGTTCTATGAAGAAAAAAATTGTTAAAAATGCATTCACTGTTGAAAAATGTGATTTCTTCGCCTCAGTTTGACGAGCGCCTGATTTCATCATGTTGCGTCTCATATGGTAAATTTGGTAAAACTTATTACTCGTACACAACAGAACAAAACGAATAAATAGAAAAAAAGAATATAGTGTATTGTCCATGGTTCATTATATATAAGTAATGCAATGTAGAAGGCAGACAAAGTGTGAAGAGATGAAAAATACTGCAGAACTAAACAGATCAAGAAATGAGTTACTTGGCTTTATGCACTGCAGGAAATGCTGAACACTGACAGTCAGTGATACCTTTCAGTCATGCTGAAGTGAAAATCCTATAACTCTAAGGCATAGATGGAGTCAGATCATCCCCAGAACACATGGCCACAAATGAGAGAGAATCAATTTCAATATTATCAAAATGACCAGAGGAGATGATCCATTGCTTCGAAGTAAGAAATAGGCTTACATAACAGAATATACTTTATTTAATGCTGGAATAATGAGCATTTGCTCATACCCCTAGTATGTGGACACAGCCTCATTATGAGCTTCTGTAAATAACATAGAAATTATATGACAAGCACTTAATAATAATATATAACAAAAACAGCAACCTAAAGAACAAAGGACATTCAAATTCAATTTTCATTAGTGGTCATAATGCATAATAAAATTGTGAAGTCTATTAACAAGAACATACTATTACTATTACAATTCTCTGTGAATACTATAGCATCCAGTGACTGGTATTTGGGAATATGAAACAGTCTTTCTTTTCCTTGATGTTAGATCATTGTATTCTTTTCTCTTCAAAGATAGCACAAAATGAAGTTGTCATATACTCTTAAGCAGTCTAACAATCATAAAACACACTGCTATAATTCAAATCACCTACGTGTGGAGAAGTGGAGTAAATTTAATTTAAGAAAAAAAGATAAAAAACAAAGAAAAGGAAATTTGAAAATGCTGAATATTTTTATCCTGCCACTGGCAAACAGAGTTGATAACTTAGCTGTTTATCTTTCTATGTAGCAGGGACACATTTAAAAAAAAAAAAAAAAAGACATAAATCCAACATGATCACTAACAATTTACATAAAAATGGAAAATGATCCTTCAAGTTAGCAATTACACCAGTCCCACCAAATTTCAGGCATCAAATACTGAACAGGTTTACATACATAAACCATATTAATTCATTCATGCTTTCTTTCATGAGTTGGCTTTGCCTCCAATAAAACATATGCCAGTGAAATAGCCTGAGACGGAAATACCATGTAGGTGGAATGATACATGTATTCCTCCGCATACCCTCACTGAATGACTTGGTGGAAATTTATCCTCATGGTGATGCAACAGACTACATCAGTCTGAGTCCTCCTCATCTTCATATTCTTCAGCATATCTTGAAGCTTGCACACCAGCTGAAAATATAAAGGGAGCAAATAAAATGGATTCCAGAAACAATTAGATACGCTCATAAGTGAAGCAATTTCATTCTTAAAACAAAGTTTATATAGCAGCTAAAAAAACATAATTTTTTTTAGTTCAAAAATACACACTTTTTAGTGCTGAGGCACCCCTCCTATATTCTTTCGGTAGAAAGATAGTTAAGCATATACATGTATTAAATTTTGGATGGAAAATGGAGTTAATGATTACAGTTGAGTCTGCTTAAATCGAATTTGCCGGGACCATTCTCATGGGTTCGATTTATGAGAGTTCGTCTTCCATTTTTTTTTTGAC
This sequence comes from Peronia verruculata, assembly GCA_038406235.1. Classification (NCBI taxonomy): domain Eukaryota; kingdom Metazoa; phylum Mollusca; class Gastropoda; order Systellommatophora; family Onchidiidae; genus Peronia; species Peronia verruculata. Next base: position 29,396 of record JBCAUA010778932.1, read on the forward strand.
AAGGGAAACAACTCCCGAATTACCTATGAGCAGGGACTACTATATAGTAGTCCTTGTCTATGAGAAATAAGTTGAGGCTGCCGCTTTCTCCACATGTTCTTGATGTTTTAATATC
>JBCAUA010778933.1:0-14848 GCA_038406235.1 Peronia verruculata
TCTGTCTGTCTGTCTGTCTGTCTGTCTGTCTGTCTGTCTGTCTGTCTGTCTGTCTGTCTGTCTATCTATCTATCTATTTATCTGTCTGTCTGTCTGTCTGTCTGTCTGTCTATCTATCTATCTATCTATCTCGGATCTATCTATCTGTCTGTCTGTCTGTCTGTCTGTCTGTCTGTCTGTCTATCTATCTATCTATGTGTCCTCATTGTAATATCATAACTATACTGACCTTTGCAGATTGTGGAGCCTCTCGATGTCCATAAGAAGACTGGCCTGGGCGCCCCTCACACCACGCACTGCCTGGCTAGCGGACAGGTCATGATCAGCGCCATTGGAGACGCTGAGGGTGGCAAAACAAAAAGTAGGACTCCCTTTTCACTCTTTGGGCCACCAGATCATGTTGCGTTTTGGGCCGCCAGTTGAATGCCAGTCAATACTTTTGATTGCTTGTCTCCTTGCCATTGATGTAGATCTACTTTAAATCCTATAATGACAGCATATTGATTTTTTTTTTTTTTTGTTGGGGGAGGGGGTGGGGAGTTTCCTGCATCGGGGGATGGAAAGACACGGAAAGCGAAAACCTGCATTTTTCAGTGACCCTGGGCTTGCTGTGAGTAGGGTAGCCTGATGTCTTGCCTTCTTGGATAAGAGCAAATATATTTTAAGGGTCCCATGTGTACATTATGCATGTTAAAGAACCCTTGGCAGTTGAAAACCAATGATAGAGTAGGCTGAGTGCCACTGTCCAGGCAAAATTTCCAAATTGAAAATTACTACCCACAAAAATTATCGGTAAAAATCAGGCAACCTCTTAAGAAGCCGAGGTAATCCTACTCCTAGCCGAGTCCTAGCCGAGGTGTTGGGATTTAACGACACGTCAGCACAATCATGGCAATATTGTGCCAAATACGGTAAGAAGATACGTTTACATATCAAGAATAAGAGAGGAAAGAGAGCAGGACAGAAGACAGGACCAATGAGAGAGAAGAGATGTCACTCCTGACATGTGAAGGATGGTATTCCATAGGAGTCATTCCACCGATGGCGGGCTTTCACCACCTGCGAGTGTTAGCATAGAACCTTCTTGTATATCCCGACCCTCTGCAGGGGAACAGTGTTATGTAGTAAAGCTGATAGGAAACAATCCCTGTTTGTCAAGGTTTCATCATTATCAGAAACAGCTAATGGCCATATATATATATCTATGTGAAAACAACAACAACAACAACAACAAAAAACAGTACTGTCACAACATTTGTATTGTTTTGTTTTTACTTCCATTTATGCTGTTGAACATTGAAAGGGGGGAGGGGGTGGGGGATGACATGACACACTCCATAGATTAAATTACCAAACTGGATCTTTTGTTTCAGTTCTTCCATCCTCCACGAAATGCAATTTTTAATATGCCCACTCTTCAACTTGTTGCATGTCCTTGAAATTTGATTCATAGTCAGCAAAAGCAAAGGATTTGAAAGAGGGTCAGAGAGAGAGAGTGTGTGTCAGAGAAAGAAAGAGAGAGTGAGAGAGCAAAAGAGAGATAGAGAGGTAACAGCCGCAGAAGGCACAAGGTGTTTTGCCTATTTAAAGTGTGTCACCTTTAACAGTTTTTGCAGCTGTGAACTCTAATGTAACATTAAAGTAGACCTAAGTATTTGAATTTTTTGTCAACATCTGATACCTTTTTCTGCTTGTAATGCAACCTTTCAATCCAAAAAGTAAGATTATCTCATCTTCAGAAAAGTGTCCACTTTCACCTTAAGAAATTTTTGGTTTAGAAATTTGGAATGTTGCTGGGACAGCTGTATTTCCACCTTCTCTTATCTAATTCTTATTAAATTATTTTAACCTACATACATTGCCTTAGTAAAATAGCCATAATCTGCGAAGATGTCCGGTTTTCTAATCAAGAGGCCATTAAACTGTTGAGTAACTGAAAAAAAAGCAGGTTTTATCTTTCTGATCTACTGGTAAGATTCAGATCATTGACACTAGGGGTGGGCAAGTAGTACATTTTTTTCACCAAGCGAGCAGCTCGGAAAGTCACCTTACTTCTTGCTGGGACCGGTCAGTCCCGAGAAGAGAAGTCAGTACCGAGAAGTCCTACTGCTCGACTCCACGGGCCTTCGGGATAGGTAGCTGAGCGAGATCGAGAAGGACAGGCCAGTTGACACCTTCCCCAAGGGACACGTGCTAGACTCCTTAACCCTTCCCTGGTTAACCCTCTAGAGCCTGCCAGTGCTTGTAAAACCAACTGATACCTTGGTAACATGACATCAAATCAATACTAAATTTCAACAACTTAACAGTGAAATCAGATGTAGCAGCATACTGCTTATCAAGAGTCCATGATTATTTATTCATATAAATACCTATGACTTCCTTACTTTCCTGTGTTTGAAACTGATCTTCTTATGTATAAATATGTCACATTGGGCTGTAGAGGGTTATACAAATGAAGCTTTCACCACCACCTTGTGAGCATTGCAAGATTCAGAATACCAATACTTTGTGAGCATTGCAAGATTCAGAACACCAATACCATGTGAGCATTTGCAAGATTATGCAATGAACATGACTAGAATGAATTTTTGCAAGATTAGAACACCAGTACCCCTTGAACACATGCAAGACTCAGAACACTGCAAGATCCAGAATCATCAAGATGTGAGTACTGCACAATTCAGAACACCACCCACATGTGAGCATTGTAAGATTCAGAATATTATCATCTCTTGAGCAATGCAAGATTCAGAACAAATCCCCGTTTTGTCCCTCGCTGCCTCAGGTGGTTTCATCCTCCTGGACGGACATGACTTCTCCTTGTTGGAGAACTGGGAGAACAGCCATATTGAGATGGGCTACGATTACTGGTACCAGCCTCGGCATGACGTCATGATCAGCACTGAGTGGGGCGCTCCCCGAGCCTGGAGGAGTGGGTTTGATCCCAATGACGTGGCCAGTGGTAGGTGTGGTTTCTTTGAACTCTTTAAAGCAGTTCCATTAATTTCCTCCTTACGTAAAAGTTTGAAAGCTCGAAGCAAGGCAGGTCTAGAAAAAAATAATGAAATAATGGAGCTTGTGCTCACTTTCAAGGCCGAAGCTTGATTTTTCATTAATAACTGTAAAATTGTTGATGTTTTGCTGTCCAGAAAAGATGGAGACAAATGTTGTCTGATATAAGAGTAATTGTCAACATGTATACCATTGTCTGTACACTTTGTCTTTAATTGTAATCAGTTATGTTGTCAGTATTTTTCTCCAGGTAGACTAAACAGGCCTAGCTGGGCCATTGATTTTTCAGTCATGTTGTCAATGTTTATCAACAAATAATCACAAATATTAGGTGGAGTATCAGTTCAGTCTTTGTTATTAGTGTGTCCTCTTTTAAGTCACATCTCTTTATTACCTCTTTTAAGTCACACTTATTTTCTAGAGTTGATTTTTCTCTAGTGTGTTGTATTGTATGTTGGTACTTGTCAACCATCACACATGTTAAGTGCAGTGCTACATTTTCTTAATTATGCTGTCAGCATTCACAGAAATGTTTTTGTATGTTATTTTGTCAACACTTACCTTACCTCACAAATAACTTACCTTACCTCACAAATAATTTCTAGTATCTCCAACTGTAAGCAAATGGTTCAGCCATGAAAACAAAATAAAACAAACAAAATGAATTGTTAGGTGTTCACTGATGTTTCATTGCAGTATAACGCTATGTCATATTGATCACTGTTGAATTGTCGATGTTTGCTATGTCAACACTATGTCATATTCTCAATCCATTTTATTCATTAACACAGGACTGTATGGCCAAAGACTCCATGTGTGGCAATGGTCCACCCACAAAAAGACGCAAACCATCGACCTGGGGGCTGAAGGGGCCATCCCACTGGAAATTCGATTTCTCCATGATCCTTCAGCGACAATGGGTTATGTTGGTTGTGCTTTGAGCTCGGCTGTCTTCAGATTTTTCAAAACTGCAGTAAGTACATGTGCACTTCCTATGTACTTCCTGTCGTGAACTCCATATTCACTGTGATGAGATGACAGTATAGAAAATGCTGTAACGGGAACGTGGGAAGAATATGTAATTATGGTTCAGATAACATTTTGTTTCACTCGTAATTTTTCCGTGTGTTTCAGCATTAGTGACGTCAGGTATAGCGTAATATTATTTAACAACAGTAAAATCTGGCCCTTTTTACCTAATTCATTTGCATTGTATGTTTGGTTTATAATCAGTTCCACGTAGGCACTTCCACAAAATTCGTAGGCACTTCCACAAAGTATAAATTAATGGTATATTATGTAAATGTCAAATTTGTCCTGTTGTCTTTAATCATTGCATGTCTTTGCCTGTCTTAGTCAGCATAAACAAGAGTCATAGCCTTGTGTACTAGACCAAAGGCTGAATAAGTTACATTAGCTGCGGAGAACAACATTGGTTGATTCTCATGTCTCATGTTACTTACACAATGAATATGATGGCCTCTTTGTAATACAGAAAGGTGACTGGGAGGCAGAGAAAGTGATTCAAATACCTCCCAAGAAAGTTGAAGGCTGGGCCATGCCAGATATGCCAGGTAAGGAGATTACAAATTAATACTGGGTCATTTTTTTTTTGCTGTTCCTGACCCACTGAAAAAAAAACAGATCATTGCAAACACTGAATCCAACACAGGAAAAAAAAAGTAGTAAGACAAACAGAACTCTGATTAGAGATAACTGTTAACAGTGTGACCACCGACAACATGAACTAGTACTGTTATCTTTATAGGACGCAAAGACTTATAAAGTAAGCACAAGAAAGTGACACTTGTTTACCACAGAATTAGAAAAGTATTGTAGGGATTTAACGGTGGAGAAGATAGTGTCAGACGTTAATATTTGAAGAACTTGATATATGCTGAAATAAAAAAACACATGATGGGCTTGGCACAAAATTGAAAGTAGGAAATGAAGGCCGAAGTGCTCATCCCTGTGTAGACAGAATAGAGAAAAGTAGAGTACGAGATAGGGACGATAGGGACTTGTACATACCAAGCAAAAATAGTAAGGGAACCAAAACAACGCAGCGACACCCTCAGACCTTTAACACCTTTTTGATTTTTTTAAGACAGGAATTATTATAATTAACTTTTTTTTTTCTCCTTTTTTTTTTTTTTTTGAAAGTAAAGATAGAGTTTTCAAGACAAGATATTTATTATTATTTTAAGCAGGAATTTTTTTATTTTTTTTTTTGTTTTTAAACAAAGAACCATCGAGATAACCTCCATCAGGAGGTTGAAAGACGTATGAAGAACAAGGAAGGCACAAGACAGGAGAGCTTAGAGATCAGCCTTAAGGAACTCCATTGGGAGTTGAAAAGTTGATGGAAATGATGTTGACAGTCTAGATTTGTTTCTTAAAATTCCAGAATTTCTGTTTTGATTGTCTGTGTATTAAAATTCAAAGCATTTATACGAAATGATTACATATCACAAGATGTCATATTCTAACTCTGAATAAGCAAGTCATTTGATAGATATTTTCTTCGGTACACAGCAATACTCTCTTTACATTTTTATATGTTTACTTTGTTGCCCTAAAAAAGAGTCAAGTTGGCTCGAAAATTCGGCTTTCACTTCAACATCAAGATGAAGTTATTTATATGTGTTATTTGCTTTTTAAAATTGTTTAGTTAGTTGCCAGCGGGACAGTCTTATTCTGTTTTGTAAAATGATGATGATGATGATTTCAGTAGCTTTTCTTTTTCCACAAAAGAATAACAACACATGATCTTCCAAGTCAAGCATGTATGTGTAGTAAAGAATGACTGAAGCAGTTGTTTTTTTTCTCTATTTTCACAATTTTAGACAGAGGGAGGCAATAGGTATTATGTTTTCTGCAAACTTATCGATTAAAGTGGATTTGAAATTAATAGAGAAATGACAGATCAGTTCTGCATTCATTTTGTTTGTCAGATGGAGGAAATCGGGCAGAAAAGATACTGATAATGATTTATGAACAGAATGGGTTAAATAAATTAGTTGATTTAAAGTCGCTGTTACTTCCTTATGCTTTTACTTTTGTTTGTTTGTTTTTTTTTCAGCAATAATTTGTTAGGCTTTTGTTGTTGTTTCTTTTGATGTGAAAGACAAATAAAAGCACCTCCTGTTATTTTCATTATGTATTCAGGTCTGATCACCGATATTTTGGTGTCACTGGATGACCGATTTCTGTACTTCAGTAACTGGCTTCATGGTGACATCAGGCAATATGATATTAGTGACAAGAGGAAACCCAAACTGGTTGGGCAGGTAATGCATCCTACGTTAGACTGAATAGAAGATAAGAGGGAGACAGTTTTATGTAAAGTGTAGTTGCTAGAACTAATATAGAATATAATAATTTCACTTTATCTAAAATAGTTGTCAGTCTGTTGGAAAAGTTAGCACAAATTATATGCACCTACTGTAGGGGAAAAGACCATTAGATTTTGATAGCCTTTTCTATCTTGAACGCTTCATAATATGACCAAATGTGGGTAACTTATTTAAATTTGAACGTATATACCATTTTGAAGTTTGATATGTGAATTATTTGTCTCACGGCCAGTCGAAATGAGACGTAAGTTGCTGTGCTAAAACCGACAAATCAGATTTTGAATGTGATGATGGGGGTCAGACATTGAATTTTTTTTTTATTGCAGGAATGGAAAGTGCATTCATCTCTAAACATGATAACATCAGTCTTACCCTCAATTTATAAATATTTCTTCCTTAAAAGTGGGTTTTAATGGGAGGATAGTATGTAGATTTATGTGTTAGGCTATTGATTTAAACTCTTTTTTTCTTGGAATATTGGTCATTGCTGGGGGGTCCTGGATTGTCTATTTAAACTTCAATATCTCTGGCTAGAATCAAGCCAGCTCAAAACTTTTTTCACCATCTGAAAGGATATGAAATAAGCTTTCACGTGATACCAAAAACTCATATGGTGAAAAATCGACATACGTCTTATTTTGACTGGTTGCGAGACATTTGTAAGTAAGAAAACTCATTGTTGAAGTGTTGATGATACAATGATATGAATAGATGTCAGAGTAGTTTTAAGGAACTGAAACAGAGATGCAGAATGAGAAACAGATATTCACAATCATCCATTTCTCTATTCCTTGAGTCCTGAGGATATTTACCGCAGTTTTATCATCAGGCATATTAAAAAGTCTGTTTACTCTGATGATTCACATCCTGACCCTATGATTGGCTGCATCAGATATTTACCTGCCCATTCATTGACTATTCTACTGTTTTTCTGTATTTCAGGTTTTCTTGGGTGGCAGCATTCAGTCCGATGGTCCAGTGAAAGTTTTGAAAGATGAAGAGAGAACGGTATGGTTTCATGATCTTTGCAGAGCTATTTTCTGGACTTTTTTCACACCTTGAAACAAATATATATGTACAGAATGAGAAGGATTATCAGAAATATTTACATGTATTTACACTTTATTTTCTTTCTTGTTATTCATCATTTAATATTTTTACTTTGCCTCAGAAGAGAGAATACGTGAAAGAACAAAATTTTCATCAGTCTGAAACAATAACTAAGCAAAAATAAAGTTTATCCATATGTAATACCTGGGATCTCATTTTTTTTTTTTTTAATTAATATGGTGGAGAAGGAAGGGAGGGATGTGTTGTGACATGAGTGTATGCTACTTTATTTGAGGTTTTCGAAAAGACAGTTTGTTTCAGACAAAGTCTCTGAGCATCAAAGATTGAATTTAAAAATGGAATTTCATTAGGAAGTGTTTTTGAACTGCTTGCTGCTGCAATGTCGCATATCCATAGAAATCCACTGAACCAACTGAACAGCATTAATGTGAAACTTTAACAGCACTTGAACATTGAAACCCCATAATTACTGGTTAACTAGTGAATTCCATTTTAGGCTTATATATAACAATAACTCTTTCACCCTCATTGAAGTACAAAAATACGTCTAAATATTCAGGTCTTAAATAATGATGGTACTGAAAAAGAAGACAAAAATGTTTGGAGATCTCAGATTCAGCAATTAGCATAGGTAGTCACAATTAAGCTTTTGAACATATCACAGATCACACTTGTAGGTGGGCATTGTTATTTAATCCATCCACAGACCCAGCCTGACCCAGTGTTTGTGAAGGGCAAACGTCTCGAAGGTTCACCACAGATGATCCAGCTGAGCCTGGACGGCAAACGCTTGTATGTCACCAATTCTTTGTTCACAGCTTGGGACCAGCAGTTTTATCCAGAGATGTGCAAGTAAGAATTAGCATAGTTTTTTTCCTCTGTTATTACATTTGCCCTGTTCCTTCATAATAAATACAGAATACATATATACAAAAACTTCCCTTTGCCAGGCGTCTCTGAGAAATTTTATTCCCCAAGTTATTATTACTTGTATTATAATTTTGGGGCCGGCCACTTTCAAATGTAATATAATTTATTTATATATTGCATATTTTTGTTATAGAACTAAACTTGGTATAGAGTTTGTGGAAATTCATTTGATGGCAAAAGTATCAAGGATCTGTTTGGAATCTCAACCACCTGGGATCACAATATTTGGAACTTGCTTGATGATAATTTAATATTACATGTATTACACAGTAGCTAAGCACCACTTCTGGGACCTGCTAGGAATATCACCTGTTGTTTAACCCTAAAGAACTACTCACATATATTACCACGGCAGGTCACACAATGCAGAGTCCCGATTGCGTATGTTTCCCACATCAGACCATGCTTTGTTTACTTTGGTTTGGAAACCCAAGAAAGCAGAAATACAGTCATTTATATTCTACAAAGTTTTGTTCTGATGATTTAAAATTGAGGAATTTTCTAAACATGGCCAGTCCTGAGGGAATAATATTGCTCTGCATAGCCGGTCCTTTAAGGGTTAAAAACTATAATTATTTTCACCATCAGCTTATCAGAGTGAAGTTTTGTATGTAGTAATTTTAGGAAAATCACACGTGATTTGTTTTCCACACTCAAACAGATCTGATGGAGTACGGATTAAAGAATTACAACAAAAACATTATGTTAGTTAGAGAACCCTGCTTTAACAGGCAGAATATACATGGACCTCACTATAAATTTTGTGAAATGTCATGGAAAGTATGTCAGTTGAGACACTCTGGGTGCTGCTGCTAAATCTTGAACTGAGATACTTGTATGGTTATTTTGTGAAGTGTTATTGTCTAGTGGTCATCGGATTGGGATCTGAAAAAAAAAAAAGTACCATCCTTTGACACCCAAGAGGGGAAATTGGCTTGGCCATTTCAGAGGGTGTTACTGTGGTGCAGTACCACTGTACTTCCCCCAATATACATCAGGTAGCTATTTTACAGATGAGTTGGCTGAGGAAAATTGTGTGTTAAGTATCTTTCCTAAGGATACAACATGCAACCATTGCGATTCGAACTACTGTCCTCTGCTTCCAAAGGCCACAACACAAACCACTGAGCTAACACTCCACGAAGCCTGGGTTTCTGACATTTTGTCCTTTGGAAAGACATTTACACACATTTCCTGACCCGATCTAGGTTAAAATGGATACCTGACGACAGACAGTGAATGACATTGTTAGACCGATAAGGTTTAGAGTGCTATAAAGGCAACTGCCTTGTCTACTCCTCAGGAAGCTGAGAACATTAGTGAGTGTTTACATTGGATCTGTTGGAGTGGTAAAAGATACTGTACAGGGACAGGCGATATCTAACTGGTGTGTCTTGTTATTATTATTGTATCTGTCATTTGTAAATCACTGATTCATTCATAATTCCTTCCACAGACGAGGTGGTTGGATGCTGCAGATCGATGTCGACACAGTCAGGGGTGGTCTTACTCTCAACGAAAATTTCTTGGTGGATTTTGGTGACGAGCCATACGGCCCTGTTCTGGGACATGAAATCCGTTACCCTGGTGGTGATTGTACATCTGATATCTGGATCTGAGCAGTGAGAGATCCCTCCCCAATTGGACCAGATTTTTGTGGCTCAAAATAACTATTCAGACATTCTATCAATAGAAGACTTCACATCCTGAAAACTTACAGTTAGATTATATCTTTGAACTTCCTGCAGGTGGCTATCTCATTCTGAAAACTTATTCAACTGAAGCTGTGGCAAAACGCAACCTTTTTTGACTAAGGCTGGTTCCAAATCAATTTAGCTTGTATCACAATTTTTGAGTTAACCTGATAATAAAATATGAGGTGCGTTTGTCGTGAAATTTGATATCAAATTGCTCATGCACAATGGTAGTAATGCCATTGAAAAGAGAAAGGAGTGTATTTTACTTTGGTTAGAAAAAAAGATTTGCCACAGCTTCTTTGTGCTGAAGTTAATTACTGTGATGGTCAGTGGAACCTAATTTTCTTATTTTCACCGACCTTTCCAACATCAGAATCATTTCAGCCCAGTGTGTGACATGTAAGAACTACAGGATCACAAGTCATTCAAACTTATACCTGAGTCTTTGTGTCAAATTGTTAATAGTATGTAAGATACAAATTACTTCCAAACATTGTCTCTTGTTGTGAATGTTAAAGAAATGGTATTATGAGAATCATTTTCCAAGTCATACAGAATGCAATTGTTGGATTGTTCTATTTCTCTTTTTTTTTAACGCAGGGGCAAAAAGATGTTGCAATTATTTGTTTTTTCTCTGGTAAAGTGCATCAATATCAATTTTGCAATACTTAATCATATGTTATTATTTTAAGATATTTGCAAATGTATTGTTTGATATGCTTCTGAGAAGGGAAAGATAAAGAAGCTATAATTTGTGAACAGTTCATTTTTACATTTCTCTCATTAACAGCTGATTTTACATGTAGTTATTTTGAAGGGAAACAAAAATACATGAGCAAAATGTTATTGGTCAATTTCCTTATTGTTCTCTAGGAACAATGAGAACTTTATGTCAGTTTTGTAAAATCTGTTTCAAGAGGCAGAATATACCCGAGTATGAAGTTTACTAAACAATGTGATGGAGAGTATATGAGACACTTTGAGTGTTTCTTCAGGAAATTTTGTCGCAAACAAGGATAAGTTTATGCGACTTTACTATTTTATGTTATTTGTTTGTGGCATTCTATCACTATGCATGTTAATATTTAATATGCCTATGCTATGTGTTTTGTTTTGTTTTCTTGTTATTGTTGTTTTAGTAGCATTATGATTATGAATGATTTCCAGTTTAAGCACAACGACTGACCAACTCCACTGGGCTTTGTTATTTTCTTATCTGTGCTATTTTAGGTAGGCTGCAAACTTGTTCTTGTGGTGCTGTTAAAAAGAAAATATTTAGAGCTTTAATTAGCCCATCTCTTTGTTAATAGAGGATATTGTTTGTTCAAATCTACCGATGTATTTTTATCTGAGTAAAAAAAAAAAAAAAAGACAGAATCTATTTTGCATATTACACCGATTGAATGATAATTAAAGAGAAATCACATTTCATGTAGTCAGGCCTATCCAGATCTTGAAAAATGTTTACTGCCATACATGTTCATGTTAGATATTTTTATGTGTAGTTTCTGTACTGGTATTTTTGGTGATAGGATACTGTATTCTTGTAACAAAATAATAATATTTACATGTATTGGCATTATTCATGTATGGTATGAAGATAATGTTGCTGTTAGATTGATTAATTGTGGCAACTTTGGCCTTGCGTGTTTCTCACAAAACTGAGGACGTGTGTGACAGTATTTCTGTTGCGTTTGACAAGGTAACAGTAGATTGTAAACTGCTTGATGCCTCTTTTGTATGGGAATATGAATAACCAATCAATAAATGCCTTTTGTTATTCACAGATATATTCAATAGTTATACCTTTATCATGATGTAGCCTGCTTATCTTTCTTTACATAATGATTCATTACCAGGCAGTTGCTCAGTGAAATCTGAGGCAGAATGAAATCTGAGGTATTCATAGGAAGTGATAGTCACTGACTGTAATCACTTGCCAGAAGAAAGGTTAACAAAATATTTTATGAGCTATTTGCTACTTCATTGCTGTTTGTTATACAAAGCACATGAAATGATTCTACTACCAAATCAGATGTAACATAATGAAATTAGGCACCTGTCAACTGCAGTAGCTGGAGAAATCACAATTTTTTCAAGTTCAAATAAATTTTTAGCACAGCGTTCTTTTTTGTGGTAGCACAAAAACATTTTGAGGTCTATGTAAAAATATATTTCAGAATTTAATTTCCTGAGATATATTGAGCAAAACTTCAGAAATTGTGATTTATGACCTATAAAAACGATTAATTAAAATGAATGAAGTGATCAGCCATTTTTCAGTAAATTCAGCAGCCGGTCACTCCCTCCATCTTTACCTGCCAATATCTTGACTTGTATCCAAACAGAAAAGTTTTCACCAACAAAAATCACAATGGATGAGTTTAGTGTAATACTAATAACTTGAAATGGACAAAATTTTACCAGCGCCTGATTTCATCCACTTGCGTCTCAAATGTTTCATGTTTAGAGTTATTGGTCTCAGTGAATGCATTTTGCTTTGAGTACAAAATGATATATATAGGGTTTCCTTGTGCAACGTCAGGCACATTCAGTTATTCCCTTTGATCTTATGATCAGCGAAATCCTGATTTCTCAACACACTCCTGTTCGACATCCCAACGTATTTTGCTTGGTCGTGTATTGTTTTTATTATGGATTTATATTACATGTACAAGTTTCATTTGGGTGGTTTATTTTGGGTATTTTAGTAATGTTGATGGCTATGTAGTAGGGACAGGCGGGGAAAAGAAACTGTGTGCAGGTTTAGATTGCAGCTGAGATGTATGCATGTATCAATATACAGTTGGGCAATAAACAGACAAGAGTGAATTGTGTCTTAGCTTTGAGTCTTCTTTATTGTGATCTGGTCATACCAGCTAATGTCATTTGTTTTTCTAGAAAGCAGCCCCGAAAAGAAGAGTATGAGATCTTTTATAGACACATGTTTTGTACTGTAACTGATCTGTACATATGTGACAGAAAACAACTGAATTTGCTCACCATTGAACAATTATCAACAAATCTGCATTAGTCCCAATTTGACAACAACAAAAAATACTGCCTTAGCAACTAAATCATTTTCATGGGCTTGCACTATACTGATGAAAGGATGGTGAAAAACACAGTGACATGTATTTTGTTAGTGTCAAATTTAAATTTTTAGAAAAACGAAGGAGCTAAATTTGAATCGCCGTTTTAAACTTTAAGTAATGAAGTGGGTGCATTTAGGAAATAATTTATAATAACCAGGGGGAAATGGAACAGATGATACATACATGTATCCACCACTATGTATTGGGAGTTTAAATGCTGAATATGAAGATGGCAAATCTGTAATCCAAGGACAATAGAATATTACCAACTAAATGGACAACAAGATTTACCACAAATTTCAGAATAGGTTTGAAAAAAGAAAATACAGTTTTTTTTATTAATCTATTGATATTTCTATTATATAAACAGTCTCATTTGAAAAAATACTTGTAACACTTGACATGCCACTACTTAATACTTATTTTGTAAGCATGTTTATGAATATAGCTAAATGACATGTATGCCTTTCTGTCTAGCCCCTTTTTTTGTTGGGCTCATGAAATAGAGTTAATCCTGTGACTGCTTTGTCAATTAACACCAGAAATTTGGGAAATCATTTCAAACTCTTGATAAGGCTAATACAAAATTTGATTTTATCCAGATCTAAATCATAGGAACAGTTGTAATGTTTGACTTCCAGCTGCTAGGCAACCTGACAGATTTGAATGTAGAACATATACAACAGGTTGTTACAAACAGAAATATCAACAGTGTAACAGTGTAAGTGTCATCTCTGCCCTGGCTGTGGTGGTAAACTTCAAAGTACTACGTGAAATAAGTTATCTGTTTGTGGGCCTAACGGCTTGTATTTGCCTTGTACATAAAATAAACAGAGTTGAGAATAACATTTGGAATTGTTTATTAATTTGATTGTTTGCTTGTTGTTCATTTTGTCTGAAATCATTTTTACTATTAATATTTATTTTTATTATGTCAGTGGTTAACAGATAGTGTAGATACAATGTCTCAGAGCAGTGGTTCTCAACTTTTGTTCGTTAACGATCCCTTACCGAAAAGCTTGAAATCCACGCGACCCCCTACTATCAGCAGCTTGACTTACATTTCATTGTCTGTGAGTGCATTTGCATGTTCACACAGGCACATAGACTCACAGGCAGGCATACAGACATTCCTAATGTCACCTACTTCCATTTAACTGCTGCAACACATGTTTATGTTTGTTTGTTTTTGGTTTTGGTTTGTTTGTTTGTTTGTTTGTTTGTTTGTTGTTCTTGTATTCCACTGAAACAGAAATAAACAAACAAACAAACAAATAAAAAAATATGAGAGAAAAGCACAAAAAAATGTAACTGATGAGTTGAAATTAATTTCATTTCAAGCCACTTCTAACAAGGCACCACGACCCTCCTGTACAATATATGCATGATCTTTGCAGCAAGGTGACCTCACACACAGCACTGAAGTTAGACGAATTTCTGGCGCAGTTGACCAGACCACCAACAGGATTAGCTAGCTCTTAGTATACGCATGCTCATTTCAATAGGAGCCAGTGATTTTAATTTGGTTTTGACCTGTGTGGGCCTGTGTGAGATCTGCGCAGTCCATGTACAAGCCGTGGAATACCACACAAAGGTTAAATATTCGTACACAATGAGGAAAGAAATGATTCCCAAATACTTAATCCAATTCTTCCTACGTTCGGTGGTCTTTCGAAGCCATGAC
>JBCAUA010779044.1:0-14844 GCA_038406235.1 Peronia verruculata
TCTGAAAAAATGGTATAACTTCTGATCAAATAAAGATATTTTGAAAATTTAAAAAGCACAATAAACAGCTCACCAAGCTCTGTCTGTTAATGCATATTTCAATAGCTAATTTAGTATTTGAAAATTTTACTAAAGTGCCTACTATTATTGATAGCAAATCTAAACAATGTGTTTTGTTTGATTAGAAAATATTCTTTGACTTTCCAGGGATGTCGATCTGTCTTCATGAAAAAGTAGGAAGAGCTCCTGGCATATTCTTTAGCAACAAGTAAAACTGAAGTACGTTAATGGTAAATAATACCGGATATGGGGCAAACAGAGAAATTACTGACAGCCAAAAAGTAGGAAATCCTACTAAAGTAGGAAATTTGACATCCCTGAGTTTCTCCTCATCGTATAATTTAAGATGTAACATTGTGCTTCATGAGGCAGTCTGACATCCATATGTCACGGGTCAACTTTATTTTTCTTGCCATAATCCAGTTCAGCTCCTCCGCTGACGTTGATATTGATTCCCGTGCAGAAAGTTGCGTCAGCTGCCAGGAACAGGCACACCAAACCACACTCTTCTGTCGTGCCAAACCTGCCCAAGAGCTGATAATTTGGAGAGTGGAGGAAAAATAAAAAAAGTAAACAAAGGCCAGAAATTATTCAGATTACGTAGACACAGAAATTGTATGGCAAGGCTATATGAATTGACATATCAAATGCTGATGGATGACTTCTGAAATGGTTTTAAAAAAATGTTATGCACTGAGACAACAAATAAAAGATGTACAGTTTAGTCCACTTAAATCAAAAGGGGGGGGGGGGGGGAGCAGCTTCTAGAATGACTAACGTGGCACTATTTTAATTATTTTATTACAGAATTATTTCCCTTTATAAAGATATCGCTCGATGGACCAAAATCTTCAATTCAAGCCTTCTCGTATATTTGGATTGCTAGCCCTACAAAGGGCAGCCTTGAAAGCAAAAGTTATGTAAAGAAAAGTAGAGGTAGAATGGTATTAGTTTTAGCCCAGAAAAGAACTGCTGATGAGTAGAGGTTTTGGCTCTGAAAAGGACTATTAATGCTTTAGTCCTAAAAAAGGGCAGTTAAAAAGATTTTAGCCCTGAAAAGGGCTATTGATAAAGTTTTAACTCTGAAAACAGTTACAGGAAGCCATCTCATAGTTGTTGAGGATGTCTATTTAAGTGAGTCAACTGCAAGAGAAAAAAAAAAACAAACTAGCACAAAGTAGAATCTGGCCTGTCCTGTCACGGTGCAAACCTACACTGGAGCAGTGCTCTATTATAGCCCCCCCACCCCCATTTTTTTTTTTTTTATTCCTTCCTATCTCTTCATGTTTCTAAAATATTCATGTGCTGATATGGTGACTAAATTGAAATATAAGTTCAAGTTTGATTTAAGCTCTGTTTTTGTCAACATAAATTTATACCTGTGCATCTCTACCAGTCTTGACAGTTTTGTCATAGTCAGGTGAGGCCAAAGCTGCTGCTTCCCACAGAGGTGTGAACACATTACCTGGAGCAAATCTGGAAGAAATGGCACTTCAAAACTTACTGAATAAGTAGACTGACAATGATTGATGACTTAACCTCTTCTTTGCCAGGTTTACTTAAAATTCATTCCATTTTCTCATCTGGATTAAAAGAAATGACTTCTTCTGTTACTTGATGATCACGATTATATTATACATGTAAATATTCATTCAGCCAGTGCAATCCTTTTACTCAACCACTTATTCAGTGACCAAAACTAAATGTTTAAAAATTATGTCTCTGTATCTTGTGATTCTAAATCTAACAGTTCGAGGGTTAAATCAAGACTGCCTTGATAGCTGTAACATAATCTTGAAGAAATATGGTGTTTGAGGTTTTCATTCACACATCTTTATATATAAACATGATAAAGGGGAGCGTTGTTGGCTAGAGAATGAGGTTCCGCCTGATGATACTTCAAGGTATTTCTGTGTACAATGTTGTACTCATGGTTTGTTTCCAGAAATGAAGATCATAGAAACAAAGGAGACTGAGATCACAGAATGCCTTAACCCCTTTAGTGCTTTCAGCTAGGGGTGCCCTATGCCAGGGAATTTTTCTGTACCTTGCCAACAATCTGATTGGTTGCGCCAAACTCTCTATAACTTCCCTAAAATGCACAGTGTCCAGCTAAAATTTTGCATAACTATTTACTAAATATGTTCCTCTATCCCTTAAATTCTATTTTTACATTTGTTGACACACATTTATGTGTGGAAAAAAATAGAACCCTAAGTGTATTGTTGTGTGCTTCCGTTAGACTTAGATCTAGAACCTAGGTTAGCGATTGAGAATGGTACTACTGGATCTAGATCATCATCAGAGTCACTAAAAAGATCTTTGTCAACACTATAGGATCATTTAGAATTTCATCTAACTCTTCTGATGTTTTCCTTTTACTTGCCATTTTGATCTAAGCACAAATCAGAAAGTACGCATAAATTCTCCAAATTTTTAACATTGATAGGTATCCTGATAATATCCCTGAAATTGGCTGTCGTCATGGGCCCGGAATGATTCCTGGCTATATCCACATTGTGCACATATTTAGCCCAGAATGGCTCCAGAAGAAGCGCTGAAGGGGTTAATAAATACTGGTGGGAATTGGACATTTTCAAAATCTGATCTCACAAGTCACTAAAAGGCCCAAATGACCAGCAGTGTTATATAGAACAAGAATTTACTTCCAAATTTCAATTCTCTCAGCCACATAATTATGTTTCTTTCCACTGAGCACAGAATAAAGTTTTCTCCACTTGTACGACTAATAGTAAGTTACGAGCTCTGACACATAAGTCATTCACATTTCCTCTAGACTGTGCAGAGCTGCTTTCTCACCAAATGTATGAGCCTCATCATCAGCAGTCTAATAGTTGATTAATAAAGTAATAAATACTACTCTTTGTTACAAATGTCAAGTTCCTGTCTTGCAGCATGGTTTATGTTGATGTAATTTTCGTCAGTTATTACAGTAGAGAAGATTTTCCACACTGATAATGGTGCTATTCATGAAGATATAAATGTTTGTCTTTTTTGTGTTAAAGCTAAAAGAATATTGAACCTGTGTGACTATGTGCCAGTTAATCTCCCACTCTATGATGCTCAAGTTACCAAAAAATACACCAGATACTATGTATATTCAATGTAAGTTGACAATTTCATCCTATTGTAATATCTTTCTCAATCAAATCATAATGCTGAAGTTGTAGTAAAAGCTAACAGCTAATCCGACACATGTATTTATTTCCAATATTTACTTACGAATTCACTCTGACACTGTACTTAGCTTCGTCAACAGCTAATGCCTTAGTCATTGCCACGATGGCCCCCTGCAGAAAAGGTGAAAGATTTCACATTAACAATCATGGTTTACTAACATCAGATCTAATCAGGGATGTCAATCTGTCTACATGAAAAAGTAGGAAAAATTCCTGGCACATTCTTTAGCAACACGTAAAACTGAAGTATGTTAATGGTAAATAATACTGGATTTGGGGCCAACAGAGAAATTACTGACTGTCAAAAAGTGGGAAATCTGACATCTCTGTCTAATGAGCAGGACAGATTTAGATGAATTTCTTGAGCGAATACATACCGGTAGCACATCTCATGTGAGCATCTGTTGAATTACTCTGCAGTAAATCAGATTAAAGTGGAAACTATCTTCTCAGGTGATTACAGCCATCAGCTATACTGAGTAAATAAACCCTGCTACGAATGTCTTTATCATGTTTTTGAAGTGCTATTTTTTTTTTTTGTCTTAAATGCTCCTTAAATGTTTCCAGTGCCAAAGTTAGTGGCAAAAAAATGAGATCAGACCTGGAAAGTGTAAAGCACTCAAATGCCTGCTCCATAAACATAAAAAATTAAGAGTGGCTGTCAGAATCCTGTGATATGAAGATCTGCAGACTAGCAGAAATAACATTTATATTTTCCCTGAAGGTGAAATGAAAAAGAGCAACTGACCTTTGTGGCAGCATAAGTTACTGCCCCTGGCTGTCCAATGTAAGCCACAAGACTGCAGTTGTTGATGATGTTACCCTGTGTCTTCCTCAAATGTGGTAGTGCAAACTGAGAACACAATGATTTATGATGTTATATATTTGCTTATGTTTTCTTTGTTCTGTTTTAGTGAATTTTCATCAGCATCAGGATCAACTAATTTAAATGATATCTCTAAAATACCAGGGAGAATGTATGCAAATTAGCATAACAAAACCAGAAAGAAAGGAGCAAATGACAGAAACAATGTCACAAATTAATAGCTGGCCTCACTATTCATTACAATACTACGTATGTTCTGATGTGTCATTATTCTTGTATCAAGTCAGGTGTTTGACTTGTTGTCACATTCTCTCAACCTTTTCACGTCATGCTGCCCTGGTATTGAGTGGCACCAATCGCAACCTCTACTGTCACGTCGTACAAGTTTTAAGCGCACTGCACTGCAATTCTCCACATCGTGCCGCGCAAGTGCTGAGTTTCAGAATTTTGTATTTTTTTTAACCTTGTAATATTGATGTGCATTTTTAAAAAAAAAGTAGGATTTACTATAATACAGTGGTCTCCGCCTAAGAACCTGGTAATCGGGAGACAAAGAAAGCGGGCTCTTGGGCGTACGGGTTCTTAAGCGAACTGAAAAGTTACACAACCCATCTGACTACAGATTGTCTTCACTTCTAAGATTAGTCGATCGTAACCGCTAGTTAAAGATTTATGTGAATAAGTACAGCCTTATTCCCTGTAAGTATTATGATCAGATGTAGCAATTTCTGATCTTTTTAGCATATAGTTACATCAATACTGCTCAGCGCTTAAATGCCATGTGATTTTCACATAACAGTATCCATGTTGAAAACATGATATTGCTATGCCACCCCGTGGATAATCACACGACTGACTCAAGTGTTTACAGACTGACTGAAGGAGCAAAACAGCTGACCAGTCAGGAGGTTAAATGTACACCTCTTTATTCACAAATCCAATCACAAGTGCTGTCCCACATGTTGACAAAACAAAAAAATTGTTACGGATTAGTCAACAACGTGGCATGATATTCTCATCTCAAACTCTCTCCTGTTGCAAGTGGACAAAATAAATTTCTTAACAGTTTTTTGCACAGGATAACTTTTTATCATGTAATGCCTACACATCATTTTAATGACACAGCAGTTTACTAATGACTCACTTTTGAAGCATTGAAAAATCCCAAGACATTGACATCGTGTAACTTGCGGAATCCTTCAGATGTGAACTCATCGATGGGCATGTGTGGGGGATCTGCAAGGGAGACAATGACAGTCATGTTTGCCCTCAGTGATGCCACTGCTACTGAGAAAATTGCCAAGTGGGTCACGTCTGGGCAATATTATTATCCTTAAAAAAAACTAAATAATATTGCCACAAGGGTAACACCTTGATCCTGAAACTATGATTGGTATCACTTGATACCTCATCTTTAGTCTGAAACTAAATCTGTTTGCTGTGGAACATAGAAATGTAAATCAGTGTCCATGTGGATAACACAGATTCAGAAGATATAAATTTCGAAGAAATCTCTATTAAATGCTATTCAGCGCATCAGTGAGGTAAAAAAAAAAAAACAACCCTATTGTAGAAAGAGAACAATTTGATGAACTTGAAAGGCTAATAATTACTAATCATAACTTTAGAACACTGTCAATGATGTTCTTATGACCTTCTGATTCTCAGCAGTGAATTTTTCAGTTCTGACTGAATCATGCTCATGGGCTGAATTACAAGAGACTACAGATAAAGTTATATACTGGTATCTAAGAAGACAACCATAACTATTTATGCCGCTACACAATAGTATCAAGGACATCTATGGTAAAAACTATCCCAATATCAGCCATGAGGTTAATGAAATAACTTTATATGTGTGGAACCTACATAATCAGAAAAAGACAAACTAAAACAAATCAAAAGAAAATGACATGCATTGCTCTGTCTCCATGTGTCTTAAGTTCAGTCTTAACTGATAAAAATGGCTGAATTTTAATATCTTAAGTTTTTAATTTTGTGGACCTTCTCGAGAAGCTGGCATGGCCTGGTACAGAACAAAACCAGAGAATCTCACAAAATTCTCATATCTCAGGTCTAAATGCTAAAGCTGTTACGAGAAAAGGGCAACATAGATAGGATTTTAACATAAAAGCTCATGTAAGCAAGGCATTTCTCAACATCTTGACAAAAAATAGATTTTATATCTGTAAGAAGATTTAGCTGCAAGCAGACTTACGTACTCCCGCATTATTGACCAGGCAGTCTATTCTTCCATAGGTCTGCACTGCTACATCAATGAAATTCTGCAAAAAATACGGAGACAAAAGATAATTAGGTGAATATATGTCCACTCTCAATCTTAGGCATTTCAAAGGGCTGATCTAAATAAGGACATACTTTGCACTAGAAAAGACGTTTTTCTCAACCAGCTAAGTTACTTGTCTTTGTCAGATGCCAGAGATATTACATAAGCATCGTAAAGTAAGAAAACATCACTTCTGCTCAATTTCTGAAACATCAGATGCAAGAATTTGCATAAAAATTATCATGATGACAAAAAAAAATTTCATCACACAGTGAATTTATCAGATTGTTCTTTAACTCATGTTTCAAATAACATGAAAAGAAAAGGCGATTTTTTAATTTTTTTTGGCGCTGTCTGTTTGGGCCAGTTGGCTCAGATAGGCCATAGAGCCTATTTGGGCCTAGTGATGCGCCTCTTTCTTTCTTCCCTGCGTAAGAGAGTTATTTTATCCAGTTAGTTATGTAACTTGTCGGGAGGGGAGGCTACCCCAACCTCTTCCCTCTCCCCAAACGACGAACAGATGCTCCCACGTGCGAACCAACACAAAATTGTTTTGCCATTATTTTGTGGTGCAATTTTTTTACTTGCCTATGCTTCCTCATTGCAATACTAGACCCAGACAGACTATCCGTCTTTTGTTTTTTCCCCCCCCATCTTGGAAATGCTTGTCTTGTATTATACCGCTTGTACTTGGCAAAAGGAAGCAATTTTGTTAAGTCTAAATAAGTCATGCCTCTCCAAAAAACTACAGCATAACAACCTATGGCTCATTTACATCAGACAAAAGCATAAAAAGTCTTGAGCCTAGAGCAAATGATTCAGAAGTTGTTATGGGTAAATTGCAAATTATGGCCATTTTTTAACTATTTTCTGAGCCAAATATCAAATTATCTTTTCAGGCTAGACAAGGCTGAATTTTTGTTTTGTGGAAAATAAATAAAACAATTTGGTATCTCAGTCAGAATACAGTTAAAAATGACAGTAATTTGAAATCTCCCTGATCGACTTCTGACTCATGCCCCCTACGCGTGAGACAAACTGTCAATCCTGAAGGAAACTGTCAATCCTGAAGGAAACTGTCATCATAGAAATCCTGACTCCTATTCTGTTCTCACTTCTAGTTTTAAACTACAACTAACAGATGCAGATGGAGTTGAACAGGTCTGGACAGGAAATTTGATGAGGTCACCAGAGAAAAACACCAGCTCACATGCTCTTGGACAGAGGCTAAAGGGATGGGTGGGAGGATCTCCTGACTTACAAATGTAGCAAATTTGTTTGGATATTCAACTGAACACAAGTTATCTGAGCTTTGGAGATTTGAGTGAACACAAGTTATCTGAACTTATCTGAGCCTATAGTCCATGGAAATTATGGTTGCTTTTTAAGACACAAAAAAATGTAAAAAGAAAAGATGGTACTGAATCTGCCTCGCTTGTAAAGTTACACATTTCATGAGCCCTGTTCTCTTTTGCTTTATCTCCATTTTCGCATTTTGAGAAAACTGATGTTTTACGTTCAGCAACTGTTTTTGCACAGAGGAGATAGGACAAAATGATAGGACAAAATAATTCTCAAAATCTACTTGTTTGGGCAAGTCATTGGCAAAATAATTACCTTTTATGGTAGAATTACAATGCCTCTTCAACATGACATATTTATCTCCAAATAGCCCAAAAGTGGAGACAGAGCAACAAAGAACTGAGCTTGCCATTTGATAGTGCTGGTATAACATAAATCTGATCGCAAATACTATGCCAGATGTTCATTTATGTTATCTGTCTGTAAGTTAATCAAAGTAAAGCATGAAATAACACCAGCAAAGAATAATGACCCTATCAGACCCATTACACTTATCTCTATAATAAGAGCGATCAGGAGGCGTGGCACTTATCTTATGGTTCAATAAACTTGGAATCGGCAGCCATTTAAAATTCAAATAAAATTACAGACGTGGGCAACTGATAACCAACTGTGTTATAGGCTACTCTTTATTTTGATTGAATATACAGAGTCGTTTTCATTTATTTTTTTTAATGCCGAACTATCATTCATTTTGTCTGCCATCACTGTCTTGCCGGACACTTGACGCATTCAAAACACATTTTCTTTGAGTAATAGTCACTCATAATAAACATTTTTGCACAAAATGTCTAGCAGCAAAGGGATTAATGGACAAGTATTTATTTTGTCTCCCTCTCCCCTGTTCCTCTGCTTCTTTTCCTGTTTTTTTTTTAGTTTTCTCATTTTAATTTTTTTTTTCTTTCTTTGAAAGCGTTATTTAGATTTTTTCATACACTGTGTTATTCAAAGCTTATTTAATATTTTACTTTTTTAAAAACATCTGTAATTTTGTCATCTTTAAAAGTACTAAGTATCTGTTGAATTATATGAACACAATATCCTTTTAACAAGTACACCTATTTTTACAAATGCATCAGATGGCATGTAAGATAGAGACACAACTGGAGGTCATTACAGCAAAAAGTAGACATTAGCTAAAAAAAAAATCATATAAATTCATTGATTGCTCAGAAACTTTTTGAGTTGGGTGAGCAAAAGCAACCTACCTGTACTTGATCTTCCTTGCTCATATCACAGAAAACAAATTTAGCTTCACCAGGACCAGCTGCATTAAGCTCTGTCTCTACAGATTTGCCTTCATCCTCTGTAAGAACAACAGCAAATGTAAGATGAAGCATTCCTTGACGGACAAAGAGAATGAGCAAGGGAGGCATTCTATGAATTAGGGGAGAGAAACAATGCCAATGCAGATCTGCTATACTTTACATTCATGACATCATATTTATGATATTAGTCACCAGTGTCTTCTAACCCATAAACTCCATTGTTTGTTTTACATTTGAATCCATGATTAATTTTGGATGGCAAATTCTTCACATGACTTTCTGCATAGGGTAGAGTAATTTAGTCCTCACCAGAGCTATGTTATTCTATATATATGTATATTATAATATATATATGTAAATCAACTGAAAGGAAATTGAAAGAAGGATGAAGGAGTAAACAAACATAGAAGATGATTAAGCACAGGGATATGTCGGGACATGTCAGCTGAAATTTTGTAAAGAAATATGAGATGCGATACCATGAAATCAGGTGCTCATCAAACTGAGCTGACTGGAGAAATCACGTTTTTCAACAGTGAATGAATTTTTGACGCAATTTTTTTTTCTTCACCAAATCCTTCTAAATCAATCTACTGCATTTTAGAGCTCAGTTTACTAAAGTAGACTGAGTAAAGCCCAAAAATTGTAATTTTGTGGCATGGCCTAACAAGAATTAATTAGGATTTACAAAACTGAGCAGCCATTTTCTCAATAAATTCACATGCAGCCACCCCCATCATCTTTAATTGCAAATATCTCAACTTCTGTTTAAGATCGAACAACCATTTTTTCACCAATATCTCCATATGCCCAAAATTTGATGAGAGCCTGATTTCATCGTGTTGCATCTCATATAATTATAGATTAGAAAAATTATCATGCAAAAAAAAAAATGTGTTAACTTTTGAAACATATGTTCTCATGCATTCATGTTAAAATGTTAAAAAATGTAATGCAAATAATCTGTAGATGAATATGCAGACCAAATTTAAAAGACACACAAACTTTATGAAAATTGTGGAAGGTTTTAGTTCTCTTTTGTCAATACACCAAAAGGCTTCAGCACTGAAAAAAGATAAGAACTCATCAAATAGATGCATACATGTATTTTGTGAGAAGAAGCCAAGAATGCTTAACTTTGACATGAATGGAGGTATATTCCATTGTTATGATGGATGGTATTTATAATATTAGCCTAGCTCTCTAATTCTAATACAGAAGTCACCAACGGCGGCTGTCTGAGCTGGGAAAAATAGTTTGTTGGGGAAAACAAGTTACAAAACAGCTGGTTTGCTGCTTCGCTTCACTCATAAAGGAGAAAACAACAGCATGCAACATTTTGACCAAGTTGTCAGTTTGTGTCAGGACTCACTCCCTGAATATCTGCCTGGGATACGGATGAACAGAGAACAAGGGAGAAATACCGTACAGCCTGCACACTAAATAACAATAGCCTAGAACAACCCCACTGGCTTAACCTGCTGGGACCCTCAACGAGCGCAAGTCCACCCTAAGGCTAACATGTAGCCTTGGTCCGACGAAAAAAAGAGGATCAACCCAAACATAGTAGTTACGGGTTAGTATAAGTGGTCTTGCAAACTGATAGTCAAGTAGTAGTACATATGGGGTGCACGGTTAATTTTGAAGTGTGCGGGCTGTATGGTATTTCACCCGAGAACAAAGTTGTGAGAACCTGATTTACCTACAAAAACCCAACAAAAAAAAAAAAACAACATCACAGATAAAGTGCCTTTGTAAACTTATAAGGAGTGAAGTTATGAAAACTATTGATAACTTAAACAAAACGGAACAAACAGCAAACAAATTCGCAACTGAAAACTAGAGGTGTTTGGATAAGATTTCTAATACGTGAACATGACAGCACATGGGCCTACACGGTGAACAAACTTGAGAACCAATGATGAACTTGTACATAATCGAAGAAGCATTCAGCATTTGAAGCTGTTCATGAAGCACTGTATACACTTTTATTCTGGACTAACTGAAGGTCTAAGTTTACTAGACCAGAAGATAAGCAGCACTGGAGATTATCCCAAAGCTCAGATGATCTTATAAACAAAACTTGTTGCCCACCAAGGAATATCAATATGCCGACTGACAATAATACAGTCTCATTCCATAGCAAGTGTGCAAACACACAATAGGAAATACAACTATTTCACAGGCTTGGAGACACTAAGAATTCAATTTCTATCTATGAGAGAGATAATGAACGTGTTATGGTCTGCATGCGGAGTCCAATTTTTTATCAAAGTCAATTGTATATCATGGTATGTCTTACTCATGATTCTGAGTACAAATTGCATTAGAACAACTGATTGAGGTACCAAATTTATATATATATATAACATTGGAAAATTCCTGTTGTGATGGAAATAAAGAATTTGAAGTGAACAAACAAACAAAAATTCTTGTCATTACTTCTGACACTCACCTTTAATATCACAGAAAACAACTTTAGATCCATGTTGCACTGAAATAAAACAGAAAAATCAGAGTAATCCTATATTGCAATAAGTAAAAATTTACTAAGTGGGCCTGCAGGTATCAGATCAAATTAGAATTTGTTTTGATGCATGCATGAATTCACAAGAAATGCTGTTGGTATTTTGTGAATACATTTGAAAAAAAAAATAAATAAATAAAAAGAAGTTAGAACACACAGCATTTCTTCACTCTTGAATAATATTACATATATATCTGAAGAACATCGACACCATCGCATTTTCTAACTGTTATGAATTAGATGATCTTTCTAGAGTGGCTATTCCTTGTGTACGCAGCCACTTTAGATTTTTTTTAAAAGTTCTGTAAAAGTGAGTGAACAAGATTTTGTGTTCTTCTGTATACCGTATGAGAAACTGCAAAAGAGATACCTGGCGAGAACAGGTCATCATCAGGCTCTATCACTGATCACATTCTTCCATTAAACTTTTCCCTAATCCTATCCTTTCTTTGTAATACATGGAACTGGCTGATACTAGTGATAGAGGTGATGGGATGTGTTCATAAACGTGTGTTGTGAACAAATATTAGCTTAACAACACCTCTCATCTCCTGTTCAATGACCTAGTTTGCCAAATGAAATTACAACTGGTATGACAGAGGCTTAGCGTGAGTGTAGCTTTAGCTTTACTCATGTTCGTTAATCAACAGAACTTGATTGCTAGTTAGTGTACCTATTGTTCAATCCACAGAACTCAATTGCTAGTTAGTGTACATTCTGTTCAATGGGCTTATTTATAGCAAGAATGCCTGGTTGTTCATTAAGTTTAACTCAAACAAAAAAGGTACTTGATGATAATTTGGCCACCCATCATAGTTTCTTTCGTTTGCAGAATTTAGTGTGCTTGATGATTTGGGCAGTCAAAAACAAGATTATTTCACTTGTTCTAAAGTCCCACATAGGTGTCATCTATGAATGCATTATTTCCCACCTTCTCATTTGGTAAAAATCATTCTCACAATCAAAAGACTGGCCTTCTAATTTGCAACCACAAATATTTGACAATGACAGAATTGATGAATTTAAACAATGCCCATCACAATCACCAGATGTTTATATGCATATGAGTTGAAGAGTATAATTTATATAATTTACTTCCTGTGAGAATCATGGCAGGCTCTTTTGTCCTAATAACTTATAGTTAAGATTTAAGAATGTACTGCAACAAAATCTTAAAAATATACGAACAAAAAAGCCTCCTGCAGTCATCACCAAATTAATTCATGAAGAAAATCTGGAATTGCAATCCTGGTGCACTGAAGTGACTGAGATATCTGAAAGTTAAGAACTTATTCCATGTACAAACACATTAAGTCTACAATGTACTCATTCAGAATCTCCATGTGGCAAGAGCTTGGCCACACATTATGAACAAAGGCATGAAACAAATTGTGTTTTTATATTCAAATGTATTGAATGTTAATTAATCTATTCTCTTGCCCTGTTTGACATTCTCTTACAATCATGAGTTGGGCAATAACATCGCATATTGAATGAATGACAATGAAGGACATCTCCAGGAATAGATAGCCTATGCTCTCGTGGTACAGAATCAGAAATGTAATATTGTAATACTAATTTAATACTCATTTGTCCTTACTAGACAGTGCACAATGTAATAATCTTAATGATGTTAATCTTATCATCACCCTTGGGCATAATCTATCTATTTCAGACAGCTATGACTGACACTGATGGTTCTAGTTCTGAGTGGCTGTATGAAGTACTAAGAGTAGCAAACACAAGAGGTCTTAAAATATATTCACGATAATCTGAGAAGACTGGATTGTGAAATTTGTTCACAAAACAATAATGTTTATTACCACATGGCAACTCACAATGTTGAACAGAATGCTGATCTCCATTTCACGAATCAGAAATAAATGATATTCATTTATTATTATTCAAACTTTAAACAAGATTGCTGCATGTTTTTACCATCTGAGCAGTGTGAGTGAGTGTTTAAAGGAAGTATCATCTTAAATGAGCTAAGCATTAATCATGCTGCATCTTGAAATCATTTTCATCCCCACGAATGCATAGACCTTTATAGATGTAGATCTAGATCGAGAGTCTATATCTAGTTATCTAGATCTAACCTGGAATATAGATCTAGATCTAGAGATCTAATCTAGAGTTAGAGACTACAGTTAGATAGATCGGCCTGTCCAGACATCTGCATATTGGGATCGTCACCAAAGCGTGGCGAAAAGTAGTTAACCATCTTAAAAGCAGGATGCAATGGAATTGTTTCATATTGCATGCAAATTACCAAAGGTTTTCACGATCCCATATCCTATACCAGATACTCCACCGGTCACAAGTGTGACACGATCGTGGTACCGTTGCCCTGCAAGAAAATTGGCCATCTTGTACTGCTTAGTCACATGATCAGTCACCTGACTTGAGCAATCCGCTTTCTCTTGTTAACAGTTTACATTGTTAAAATCTTTGCCGCGAACATAATAAGCTCTTTGGGCAGGAGGGAAAGGAGATGGAGATGAAGGTGGGAGAGAAGAAGAAGATCGTCAAGACTTCGAATTATATCTAGAAATGGGAAAGATTTAGAATCTGCTAGGTAATAAAACTTCGAAGGTTCCGTGTGCACGTAAAGCAAGTTAAAGAAGCTTCGGCTGCAATTGACTGGATGGAAAATAGGCAGAGATTTGCTGTCTAAAAAACAAACAAACAAGCAAACAAAACAACAAACAAACAAACAAAAACAAGCAAACAGACAAATTCGAAATTTCTCTCTGCTCACGACATTATTCTCACCGGCAGCAAATTGGACACGCACTTGGTTCTAAAGCCGACGTAATCCTTTTTTCTTAGAATTGAAAAGTTACATACCGGTGCATGATAAAATTAAAAATAGGCCTAAGAATAATAAAACAAAAACCATCCGTCGCTCGTAAATCAGTTTCTTGGCTCACCGTTCAGAAACAAACAATCTCATTCATGTCACCACTCACCACACTGTTACACAGCACTCCCCCCCCCCCACCCCCAAACTCTCTTCCTGGCTGTTCAGCTTAGAAAAAAAAACAATGAAAAAAAAAAATTTTTCTCGAACAATTGCAATGGAATTGTGGTCATCTTGGATTTTAGCTTCTCTAAAATTATGGCTATCGTTGACATCTGTCCAGCTCCTCCAGATGAAAAGGGAAGTCAATAAAATTTGGTCAACTTCTGTTTGCATTTTGTTTAAAACTTGCATATTATCGACTATTCGTGTGCAAAAGAAGAATTTGTAAAATTTTTTGAATGTGGAGGGGGGGGGGGGGGGGGGGGGGGGGGGGGGGGGGGGGGGGGGG
>JBCAUA010779266.1:0-14843 GCA_038406235.1 Peronia verruculata
TCTATCTATCTATCTATCTATCTATCTATCTATCTATCTATCTATCTATCTATCTATCTATCTATCTATCTCTAATTCTCTCTCTGGCTCCAAACACCATGAGGCATTTCAAGAATATAATTATGACCTTATATAACACTCACCAATATATTTTAGCATGTAGCAATTATTGTAGCATTGGTTATTTTGTACAGCCTAGCAAACAGAATGGGAAGAACTTCAAGAAGAGAGCCCAGGATTACTTATTGAAGTGGTCTTTCTTTGGTGCCAGAGTCATGCATAATTTAACCTTGAACAACGCACAGAGTTTCGGTAAGGCTCGTCTTTGAGTATTTTTTCATTCATAAGATTTTCGGCTACAATTAGAGCAGTGACTTGGGTGAAATATCAGCCTAGTGAATGAAAATATTGGTAACGATCTCGGGAAATTAGTCGAATCGTGGCAAATGGTCAAAATTAAAGAAAGTTTTTTGTTGTTTTTTTTTCAAAAGTTACTTTCAATATTTACCATCACATTTTTTAAAATGAAGGTCCAATCCTGAAATAGTTCAACTGAGCATGGAACACTCAGTTTGTTCACTGCACATGTCAGCTTTTAATGATCAACAGTTGACTAAAATTTTAACAATTTCGTCGTATGATGGATTTCTCCAGATAGACATAATAATAAAGATAATATTGGAGCTATTTTTTTTTTTTTTTAATATTTTGTTCTAAAAGATTGCAGTATCTTGTGCTATGGTTTACAGGGCTATTAGCAAATTCTGAATTGCCCATTGCCCTTCATGTTTTTTTTTTTTTTTTTGCAAAGAAATAAGCCTAACAGTAAGTGTGGTGATTATTGATAAACTATTTGGTAACTTCTTCACCCTGTGCTCTTTACAAACAGCGTCCTTCCATCTGATCCGCATGTTACTGGACGAGTACGTTCTCCTGGCTGTGGAGTCTCAGCTACACAATGACAAGGAACAAGAACTGCAGTCCTTGCTGGAGAAACACATGAAGCCAGGTGGGTGGATGAGCCACATCATTGTTCATCAGCATTATGCTGGCTAACAAAAAGTATTAACAATTGAGGCGCGACACGATGAAATCAGGCTCTCGTCAAATTTTAAGCATATGGAGTTATTGATATCACCGTCAAGATTATCCATTTCCCTTTCAGTGTATGGAAAAATTATTGTCCTGCTTTTAGTAGAACTCGAGATATTGGCAATTAAAGACGATGGGGTTGACCTTTTGCTGTAGCTGAATTTATCAAGAAAATGACCGATCGCTTTAGTAAATCCTTCTTAATCCTTATTAGGCCATTCCACTAAATTACAATTTTTGGCATTATACTCATTGGCATTATACTCAATCTTTTTCAGCAAATTTAACTCTGAAATGCATTTTTAGATTAATATAGAAGGATTTGTTGAAAAAAAAAAAAAGCGTGAAAAATTCATTCATTGTTGAAAAATACATGATTCCTCCGGTCGGCTCAGTTTGACGAACGCCTGATTTCTCTGTGACGCGTCTCAGTTACAATGCTTCACGGCACATCCAGGGCTCTGTAACTTAACAGGTGCAGCAGTTGTAATGTTTACCCACTCTCCCTAACGCCTTTCAAGGAAACATTGAACACATTTATTTTAACACTGATACACACAAAGTGCAGCTTCCGAGTTTTTAAACTATGTTTTTATTTAAATCCCTTTACACTGTCTTCTATTATTACTCGGTCAACTTGGAGGTAATTTACATTGAGAAGCTATCTCCAAAAGACAGTCAAGTGCACAAATCAAACTAACATTCGAAGAGGGCGAAAATATCAAAGTCATAACTAAGAAAATGTGAAGAGAACCCAATATGTGCTTCTTATATTTTTTGGACAATGAAATGTCAATCAACCACAGATGACACAGGAGCCAAACCCAATCTGCAGCAGCCAGCAGGGACATGTTTCGTGGCCAATCAAAACAGAGTCCCATCTCAGAATGAAGCTCTAAAACGTGAGATGTATGGCGACGTCATTCCCTCCGGATCCCCGTTCGCACATGCGCAAGTTCCTGGACGGGGCGACGTCTTCACTTTATCACCACATTTGTCGTCGCTGTCATCCATCACTCAGGTACGTTGTTCAATTTTCTTGCTCAAAGACACGGGGAAAAAAAAAAAAACGACAACCGATTCCGCTCTTTAGTGATACAATTTAGACAGCGCTTTGGTGTGTGCGTATTTGTGAGAAAGAGTGCGTGTGTCTATGAGCGAGAGTGTGTGTATGTGTGCTTTTAGTGTTTTATTGTGACACAATAACTTATATTGTTTTAGGTTTATTTCAGAATATTTACCTCTTCAAAGCTCAATAATTTCAATTTACGTACTGTAATCAGTTTCAAAAATTTAAGCAATGGGTAATATACGGAAATCATGAAGTACAGAAAAACTTGAAGATTTCCCTCCTCGATATCACTCGCACTGAGCACTTAAATCAGCAAAAAATTCAAAGCCTATCTCACTTGTCACTCTGACAGGCCATGTCGACCAATGGGAACGCGATGCTGACGCCTCCTGTCTCCCCTGTTGTGCCTAATCCTATTGGCCAGCGATCCAGCGTCATCACACAAGGGCCGATAGCCTCTTATGCCAACAACACACAGACTCCCATCGGGGGAGGGTCCACCTTCTCTTATCTGGGTAAGATACCTATAGACTGGTATGTTCTGGTATCATTGATCTATGCATTTAGAATAGACAGAACGTCCAAACATCTGTAATATCATTTTATCAAACCACTTCAAATATACATTCAGCATGATGGAGATGGGGGCCTTAAAATATATATGAAACAAGAATTAAAATAAAACACATGGGCAAAACGGGACGAAAAACAAAACAAACAAAAAAAGATGGTTATCGAACTGTGAAGGCATAATGCTTGAAGAAGAGAGGGAAGGGAAAATAGGTGAAAAAAAAGAAGAGATTGGAAATATGCAGCGAGCAAATGATAGTGAGAGGACAGCATAATGCATTTCCTCTGTGATTATTACAGTCCTCTTTGCTGTTTAGGCTTTAAAAGACAAAGAGAAAAACAGAATATTTTTACAAAATATTTTTTTTTTGAAAATTGTTTTCGTCAAAGATGTTATGATACTGACAACGTTTCATTGTAAAGTTAATGAATTTCAGGTCAACAAGGGAGCGAATTTCCCCATAACACCAGTTCAGCCACTGGTTATGGCCCTTCGTTTAACCCTGGCCTGCACAACAGTGCCTTTCGCAGCCACCAGAGTGACAACAGCAACAACAACGGAGACAGCGCCAACGGCACGGCAAGCAACAATAGCAATGGCATCGCCAACAACAACAGCAACAATAACCCCAGCAATAATAACAATGCTGCTCCTCAAAGTGGAGGGCCCAGTACGAGCCGATCGAGCGGGGCACTGTCTCCGAACTCGAACACGTTTAACACGAACAGCAATAATTCTGGCTCCGGGCCTTCCAATAACATATATGCCCCACATCCTTACCACCCGGGCAACTTTTTCTCACATCATCCGGGCAGTTTCACCAGCAGTCTATACCATCAGTCACCTTACACCTCTCGGCCAGAGTTTGAACCCTCGTCCTTTCCTTCGGCTTATGCAGATGGTCATCAGTACCATTCGGACGTTAGTCCATATTTCTCACCCTTTTACCACACTCCATCCATGCAAACTGGATATCCGTTGGGAGGAACTGGAAGCTCCATGGGCGGTTTAGGGGGAGGTGTCGCAGCTGGAGGTGTTGGCGGTAACCCTGTGGGATCTGGCAGTGCGTTCAACGTTGTGCAAAGTCAGCATTCAGGACCGACCTCGTTTGGGCAATCACATTCGATCTACCAGAATTCTGGTAAGCTTATCTCCTCAATATATGCACTAAAATAGGTCTGGTTTTTGTCAATTTTGTCCGTTCTAATCTGATCAATTCATCCTTTTGTTGTTGCTGTCAATGTTGTTATTGTAGTTGATGTTATTATTTTTTTTTGTTTGTTTGTTTGTTTTGTTGTTCATTGTTATTGTTCCAAAATCAATTCCCCATTTTCCAGCAGCAATATTGTGTTAGCTAGAGCGACCGACAGCCTTTATATTTTAATATTGCGGTGAATAATCTTAAATCATCCTTCAAATAAAATAGGCATGAGATTCCAATAGAGAACTACACACTGTATTCATAATGATTTACGCTATTAATGCGATACCCTATCTGTCCTGGTCACGGTTTCTCAAACGTCCCAATCCAGCAGGGTGGTGAAATAGTGCTTAACGTTGTCAACAAGAACTGTTCTTTGTTGGTGATATCTCTGCCTCATATTGTCCTGATGAGTATATATATAATAAGAGCGATCAGGGGGCGTGGCACTTAGCTTATAGTCCAATAAAGTCGGAATCGGCAGGCATTTAAAATTCAACAAAATTACACACGTGGGCAACTGATACCCAACTGTGTTATAGGATACTCTTTATTTTGATTGAATTTACACAGTTGTTTTATTTATTTTTTTAATGCCGAATTATTATTCATTTTGTCCGCCATGTGTGTGTGTGTGTGTAAATAATACTCAATTGACTGTAATTTGTGTTCACTCACGATTCGCAAGCAGGCCACCGAGGTGTTTACATCACTCTCGCCACTCAGCATTGTTCTACTCTATGTTTTCAAGTGTTTGTGCCATCACTATGTTGAGAATTTGTGTTTGCCATCACTGTGTTAAATATTTATGTGTATGACTGTGATTATAGTGTAACTGTAAAAATTCTTCGTAGCTTTATAATTGTGGTGTAGATTATATGATTCAGACTCTCTTAGCAGGTAGAATGTAGATTCTAGATATAGGCAGTGCAAAGATCAGAGATAGATACGTCTTATATTTTACGCTTTTCCACAGACAATGGTCAATGTCAGTTTATCATTTTTATCTATATTCCCCGTTCGTAGAACAGAGACGTTGCTAGTAATTTATAATAATAACAATAGTCACAAAATGACATCAGCCATTTTCTTTTGCTTTGTTTTGCAAGTGACCTAGTCATAAAAAATGTTGATCTTATATGTTACTCAAAATTTCAAACTTTCCAACAACGCCTGTTTTGCCTAGAAGTTGCATTTATCGATCTTAAGGATTCGATTGATGGAACGAAGCCATGGAAACAGGCCTGGGCAAGCCATACGTTAATTCAGTATGATGAAAAGATATAAAATACATCAAAGATGACCCATCACTTTGGGAATGGAAAGTGGCTGTTCTGAATCAGCCAGCCTGAGAGAGGGCCCTGGATGACACAACGAGGAGGTGGGTAGGGATAGCGGAGGACCAATAAGCCAACGTACACATATAAAGCGACTTTTCCTCGATAACTTCTGTTTTGAGAGAATCCCAGTCGAATTTTTGTGATCTTTTTCACCAAACTGTGAACACACTGCGGCTGCAAATAGGACCCGGGGGGGGGGGGGTGCACCAAGTTGTCACTAATCCACAAAAACTCAGAGTAATTTCCTTTTGAAGAAAATGATATCACTGTCCTTCAGAACGTAATTTTCAGAGGATTATAATTTGTATTGATTGAATATTGATCTGCATATTTCAAAGTATGTATTCTAAAATTATATTCTGGGTAAAACAATATATTATCCAAGATGTTCTTAGGTCTCAGTCTCTTACAGTTGTTCTTGTAAGTGTGGTCAAGTATGTCATGCTGATCTGCAGAGAGTTAAATACTGTAGATAGTTCCACTCTTGAAAGCCGATTTGTCTAAAGTGTCAAACTGCAAAATGTCTTTCATGCCAAATTCATGGAATGTGAACTAAAACAGTGTCAGCATTCAGGATCAAATTAATTTTTCATGAGAAAAGTGCCTGGGGGCTATACTATATTGATAACACTCTAATTTTTTTTTTTTTAACTTTATTTATTTATTTTTATTTATTTATTATTTTTTATTATTATATATATTTATTATTTATCATTATAATTATTATTATTATTACTTTTTTTTTTTTTTTGAAAGACATTTTTGCAATGAATCCCGAATATTAGATATCCTACAATACAACCGAAAGTTTTCAATTACTATTTTCTCAAAATAGTGGACGTGGCAAAAAGACAATTAGACCCCGGCTTTTGAAGGTCGAATTTGTTGATTATATACGGGAAAAGTAAAACTGTGACAAGAAAGAGGTTTTATCAATGGAGAATGTCGTGTGGAGAAGGGTAAATGTGCAGAGGGGACCCGAGTGGGTGGAAAGGAAAATGAGGGAGTTCCTCAAGATTAGATCATAAGCCATGGGCAGGGGCGACAGCTGCACCCTGCCGGAGAGCCGGGAGAGGCGAAGACAGCGGAATGGACAAAAAATTGAAGGTTGTCGACCTAGGGGAAAAGTAGGCGGCGATTTTCACGTATTATATTAGGGAGAGTTGCACCAGTACGTGATTCTGAGATTTTCTTTTTTTGATTTCTACTTCTTAGAGATATTGGTTTAGAGTTGTGTTCAGAATTGAGGAATGAGATATAGAGATACCAGTGAAATCAGTAAATAGTATCTCTTTTTGATGGTCTTCAATATGTGTGACTTCGCGGTGAGTTATATGGACTAGACTGCTATATTGTTTGTAGTGGTCCCTCACTTTGCTCTGGGGTTAGTTTCGATGTGTTATATTTCAAAATTTACTGGCCATGACAATGCTTTGCAAGTATTTTAAACAGATCTTGTATCTATATTACTAAGTCAAGTCAAGGGACACCTGAACACTGGAAGTCGGCGAGGTGAAACGGGTGGAAGGGAAATAAAGCACAGGACAGGAGAGTCTAGAGGTTGTTTGTAGAGGATGCAGGCTTACTTGAATAATGGATGGATGGCGAAACATTAACGCTTTCGAAGACCAAGTGGTTGGGCCATAGGACACAGGATCAAAAGTTCTGAGTTCAAGTCCTAACTGACTCCGTGAGTTTGTAACCCTCGAGATAACCTTTACCAGGAGGTTGAAAGACGTATATAGCACGTAACGTGAGTTTGTCTTTGGGAAAGACAATTTACACAATGTGCTCACTCGACCCTGTTAAAAATAGGAACCCAGCTTTAGGCAGACTGACAAGATATGAGGTCCGAACAGAGGGCCGAATCTTCCAAGGTAGTTGAGAACGCATCTGGGTGTTTCTCTTGAGTCTCCCAGTACTTTATAAATGATCTCTGTTACTGTTTTTTATCATGCACTCAAGAGCGAAGACAAGGACACAATGATATGTTTTGTAGTCTGACCCTCGTTCTGCTCCTGTCAAAATACTAGATTTAGAGTTGTATATACGTGTATTGTCATAATATATCAGTAGCAAAGCTTATGTAGGCTGCACTGTCTTGAAAAGCGTTAACTCCAGTAGACATTTTTTTCAGGAGAAAGAATAAACTTTGTCATTGTGTTAAACTTAGCTCGGCCTCTCGGACCGTTCAGTCATTGTTATGATATCAATGTATTTATGGATATGAAGATGTCTATGGCTCGATTTCGAAGTCTGCATATTCAAAATATTTTCCCATGAAGTTTTCTGGAGAATATGTCATTTAAAAACACACAAAGAAAATTATATACTAAATGAAATAATTATAAAACTATTTATTGTGGTATGATATTGACAGAACATCAGCCTTTTTTTTTCTTTCCTCTCTCTCTCTGTCTCTCTCTCTCTCTCTCTCTCTCTCTCTCTCTCTCCAACACAGTCATCAAAAAAACAAAACAAACAAATAAAAAAAATCCACAATATCCTGTTTTGGAAATGAAGTACTGAAACTAAGTAACTTTTTGGAAGACACGCCAAACAATAAATTGATCAAATTTCATGACTTTCCATTGATATTTGATAGAGGAGACCAGCCATTTCTAGGAGACCGAAATACAAATGGCGGCGCGGCGTGCCAATGAAACCATTCGAGCCAGTAATTTTTGTAGAAAAAAAAACTATTTTATTTATTTGTTTTTTCTTTTTTCCCTTTAATTTGAAGTTGCCGAATTCGTTCAAAATTGTCTATCTTTAGCAGTATTTTAAAAATCGCCACCAGGACTCAACCCCCTCCCCCACCCCATCAGCCTCTAAAGTTGCAGTGCATCTGATCTGGGTATACAGCAAAATATTTCGAGGATATTTCCAGTTTAAAAAGGAAAAAATCCAGTCCTTCTGGATATTATAGCTCTGTTATTTGTGAAATAGCTTGTTGTATGCTTTTTTTTATTTTTTAAATGTCAGGCAATGAATTAATAACCGCAGTAGGAGAGCTCGTTTCTTCATATGGAAACAGTGATCTTTGACCCTATATGAGACCTTTTTCTTTTTTCTTTTATTCTCCATCACAGAAAATAAAATATAACTCAAGCTGCTGATAGTAGGGGTCGTGGAGGTTTCAAGCATTTGAAATAAGGGGTCCCTAATGCAAACAAATTTGGGAACCACTGCCTTTGAACGAGTTTCGGCTACATCTGTCGCAGCAAAACAACGACTGCTTCGACTCGCTGTTTCTTCCTTTGCTATAATTACTACCACATCAAAGTAATCTCAACAATAGCAAGGACTAATAATGAATGCGTGTAAACAACAAAATAGCCTTGTGTCTTCACGTGAGGCAGCCTTGGTAGTGGATTGAATTACGACAATTATGGCTGGCTGGGATCCATTATACTATATTTTCATCACGAAGATTTTGTTTGGAAATTATGAGCCTTCACTTAATGGCTCTCTCATTCAAGACTGTCAGTGATATGGTTGCTAGTTTATTTTAACAGGATTGGATCACGCAGAAAAAAAGGAAAGAAAGGGAATGGGTAGTGAAAGAAAGAAAAGTAGAGATAGGAACAAAGAAAGACAGAGGGAGAAAGAAAGAGAGAGGGAATGGGTGACACAGAGAGAGAGCAAGAAATACAAGAGGGCAATATAGCAGGGAGAGAATGAGGAGTTGAACGAGAGAGAGAGGGAAAGAGAGAGAGAGAGAGAGAGAAAAGAGGAGGTAGGGAGGGGTGAGGTAAAAGGAGGGAAAGGAAGGGGGGGGCAGGAATACCAAATGATTATTCTTAATAGTAATAGAAATTAATGCTTATAAAACTAGGTTGGCAAAAAAGAACGCGGTTTAAAAATAATAATAACAATGGAAGGTCAGTTTAAGCGATAGTTTTAAGGAGAAGATAATGTTAACTACCATGAGCTATGCCCACCAAGATCTGTATGATGATGTGTGAACTGCAACATTTAAAAGACAACATTCTTTTGCTTTTCCAACGGGAACAGATAGCTTGGGAAGTTTTGAAGAGAACAGACAGCTTAGGAATTTGTGACGGGAACAGACAGCTCAGGAATTTTGACGGGAACAGATAGTACAGG
Source organism: Peronia verruculata (assembly GCA_038406235.1). Taxonomy (NCBI): domain Eukaryota; kingdom Metazoa; phylum Mollusca; class Gastropoda; order Systellommatophora; family Onchidiidae; genus Peronia; species Peronia verruculata. Next base: position 9,387 of record JBCAUA010779266.1, read on the forward strand.
AATTTGTGACGGGAACAGATAGTACAGGAATTTGTGACGGGAACAGATAGTACAGGAATTTGTGACGGGAACAGATAGCACAGGAATTTTTATAACATAATAATTATCAACCGTGTTTATGCACATTCATAATGATTTGTCCATATCTGCATCAGTCACATTTCATCCGATTTAATATGTCTCGCGGACAGTCGAAATGAGATACGCTGGGCCAGAAACTAGAGATCGGGCTTTGAATGTAGTGACGGGGTCAGACGTCGATTTTGTGTGTATGTGTGTGTGTAGAAATCGAAAGTATATTCATTTCTAAACAAAACAATCATACCCTTTTTTTTAACATTTCTTCATTATAATCGGCTTTTTGTGAGGTAGGTATGTAAATTTATGCGTTCGATCGTTCATTTAAAGTAGTTTTTCTTGGAATTTCGGTCATTGCTGGCGTGTCTTTCCCCCACCTTCCCCCCCCCCCTCTCTTTTTTCTTTAAAATGCAATATCTCTGGCTGGAATATAGCCAGCTCAGAACTTTTTTCACCATATGAAAGGGTATGACATGAAATAAGCTTTCACACGACACCAAAAATCTTATAGAGTGGAAAATCGACATACTTCCCATTTTGACTGGCTGTGAGACATATATGAGTTGGAATGGATAGATCAAAATGGAGTCCATACTGTTTAAGGAGTGAGACAGAACCCAGCATCCTCCTTGAAGATGCTGGGTAAGTTCCAATTCATTCTTCACTTTGAAAATCTGCTAGAATCAGAGAATCACTAGTACAGCACCATACAAAATGCTTTAACACTTTGCTCCTAATTGTCTGAATTATGCGACAGCCCGCAAATCCCCTTCGTACCAATCGTTCCATTATTGCGAGAACTGAGCTAGACAACGTCAGCGGAAGGAAGTAGAGAGGACAGGAAGTCTCAAACTAAAGGTATTTTCCACCAAAAAGAGTTATACTTTGCGACAATTGGTATGAAGGAGATTTTCGGGCCGTAGAATAATTGTAACAATTGGCTGCAAAGTGTTAAGTAAAAGCTTTCACCTTTTGAGAATAATAAAAAATGATTTTACATTCTACAACTGTACACATGTTAGAATCTCACTGACCGAGATACAGATAATAATCAATCCTTCCCTTTGTCATGATAAAAATTAAACAATTCACACCAGTTCTCTCGAAGATCAGCACTATTATTAATATATCACATGATACTTCTTATAATGTTATGATACGTTACCGCAAGACTTCTTACACCATCATAATACGTGTGTTCACAAACTACATGTATGTCTTTATTTACATCGAGTAGTACATATAAATCACATTGAATGTTTTCACCGTACTTAAACAGTGAGAGCATTTTCAAAGAAAATGGATACTCTCCGATATTTTTTTTTTTTAAAGAATCACTCTTTCTTTCTTATATTCTCTACCAAACACATTTTATGCAGAAACAAAGAGAAATGAGACAACGCTCTGATGTTTGTTTTTGATCCGAATTATGCTGAACTACAAAAGAAAAAGCAGGATTTTTTTTTTTTTTAATCTTTTTTAGGAAAGTTGAGAACACCTGAATCATTATTTTGTTACGGGACTTGGCCAAGGCTTTACTGACCAGGGGAAATAACTTTAGAAATAGTCACAGATTTACGATTCTTGATTATGTACCTGGAAAATCAATTGCATTTAACACAATTTGTTTTCTCTGCAAACTGAAAAATCCAGCAATTGGAAAGATAAATGGGCAAATACTGATGATTCAAAAGGTATCGATTTTTAGTAATAATGTAATAATAAATCATTTTCAATAAGTTTCATTTATTTCTTATTTCTGTCTGTGCGTTAATGGTCTCTCTGTGCCCAACACAAGAATGCTTCACAAAACATAAATCATCAATAAATAAGAACACCAAAAAGCAAGAACGTGAGAAAAAATGTCATTCTCATCATCATTATTTCCCTGATGATTGTTTTTATATGACCACTCAATGGACAATGAAAGAATGGGCGGCATAACAAAATGGTTTATACTACAACATCATCATAAACGCTCCGTGCACTGTAACGAACGTATTGTCATATTTCTGAAATTTTAAAAGCACAATCACAGAGGAAGTAAAATACTAAAGTTTGATGTGAGCCAGCAGAGTGACGTGGACACCAAGAGCACACCTAGAAAAAAAGAATACAGGCCATGGAGATGAGATGCTTCAGAAAAGCTCTTAGGTAATACAAATAGAGGCCGTATCTCCAACGAGAAGATGTGAAACAGAATTTTACAAGCCATTGGATTTTTCGCAAATCTACTGACCAGTGTATGGACAATATCAAGACAGGTAGTCACAAAACTTCAAACAGCACAGAGAGCAATGGAAAGAAAAATGCTGAAAATAAAACTACAAGACAAAATACTACATAAAGAAATAAGAGAAAAAACTTGAGTCATGGACATAGTGGAAATCGCTCTCAAATTAAAATGGAAATGGGCAGACCATCTAGTGAGAACTCAAGACAACAGATGAACAGTGAGATGCACAGAATGGCAGCCAAGAATAGGAAAAAGATCGACAGGACGGCCGAAAGGAAGATGGAGAGAGGACATCGAGAGAACGGCTGGTACAACCTGGGCGAGGGGACGAGAGACAGAAGAGGTTGGAAAACTTTGTCGGAGGGATACGTCCAGCAGTAGATGAACAACGCCTAGGTGAACACGTGAACCTACCATTGTAAAACCAAGAAATGGTACTGGCATATGACAAACTTCTCAGCATTAGCCAAGAAGTCCTGCAGGGAACAGTCTAATAGTTGAGGAAGAGAGGCAGACAGAGAAAGAGTTGAGAGGAGGGCGGAAGGAGGGACAACATCCTAGAATGGACAGTCAAGTGACGGGATAGAAACATAAGAATGGCAGAGAGGTGCAAGGAATGGAGGAGGCTGGTTTCAGGTCAACAGTGGTGTCCAAATGGTCCACTAGACTAAGGAATATGTTGTTGTTCGTCATTGGTTCTCGAATATGACCATTAAATCAGTTGGATGTTGAGCTGCACCTATGGGCCCGGAGATAGATTGCAAGGCCAACCCAGGCAAGAAAACCCCTTTCAAACGTAGGGCAGAAGGTTGGGGTTGTACTATAGTTTCTGGCTGCTCTGGCCTTTCGCATCTGGCGTTTCTGCTCGGCTTGCTGGGCGCGCTGCTGCTCTGCTCTTCTGGCTCCGACTGAACCAAGGAATATAGTTATAAAGGTGAAAGTGAACGTGAACTGGGTGATGCAATTAATGATTTATTACTGCCTGCTTTTTTGTGAACACTCCATCCAGTGCCGGAAGATCTTAATGTCACTTTGCCAAACTCTACTTCCCGTTTTTCAAATGAGCTCAATCTAATTTGAAATCTGGTCATGTCGTCTCTGTACCAGCCACCTGATCTTTTTGGCGTTTGAATACAAGAATCAAATCTCAAAGAATACTGAGATAAACTACGATTTCCCATTGATGGATATAGTGGCGTTTTTTGTTTGGGAACAGTAACTTTTGGGATGATTTTTCACTATTACGTCCAGAATTGGACGTAACAGTGAAAGAATGTGTGTACTAATAGATTTGAACTCTATATAAGAATAAGGTACGCATTTAATTAATTAATGTTGTTTGCTGTTTTGTTGTTATTTCTGTTGTCGTGTTAAAAGTTGTTCTCCTCGGGCTTTTTATCTATTTTTTAAAATTACCATACCATCCTAGTGATTCATTCAGTCGACATGCACTTTTTCCTGTATTAGCACAAGCCCAGAACCAGGAAGTGAGGCTGTAACTGTTTAACGATTACTTTATCAGCGGTAATTATTAGTTCACACGTCAGTATGATCTGGTATGAATGAGAGTGTTCACTGCCACGTTACGACTGCAAAGCTTGCATATTATCAGAATGAGTAAAATGAAACTTAATATTAACTCTCTGTCTGCCACAGACATATTAGTTAGAAGGCTGAAATTTAAACATTTGAAACTCCTGGACCCACTGACTCCGACCTTGGCACAGTGAAAACACAAACGTTCGGTAATACTAAAGGTGTCAGGCTTTGAAGAGTTAAACAAGCAATCGATTTCCACGCAGAAAGGATAGCAAAGTGAATTTCAAGATAGCATTGGCAGTGAACTGGTGAAAAGAATGTGTAGCCAGACCTTTATCTCTCAATCTGATTGTTGATGGAAACTAGGAGGGACCGACGATATAAAGGAAGTGTGTTTTTGTGGCAGAAAACTGTAATTGGTAAAGAAATTGTTACAGAAGAATTAGAGAGGGAAGAAGAAAATCAATGGTAAAAGGGACAAAAACAAGAACTATTATGATACTGATAACATCAAGTCTCGTGTTCAACCTCAACATCCATATTTGTGTTTTTATTGGGCATTGAGTCTTAGAAACGCAAGGTTTTACAGCTGTCTACATTATCTATACAAATTTTGCACATGGACGCAGTGTGCTGTGATATCCACGACTGTGTATTCCATAAACGAAAAGCCAGATAAAAATGTTTACTGTCAGAGCAGTTTCAACTGTTTTCCCCTAGCTCTTGTGTTAACTTTCATTCCTGCTATTGTTCTTGTTATTTTGCACACTGAATTTAAACACAAAATTAATTACTCCTATAATATAATGACAACAGAAGTAAAACAAGCAATCAGAAAGACCAAAGGAAGCAAGGCGCAAAGGAGAAGATGCAATCACAATTGAAATGTTGAAGGTCTTATGAGATTTCAGCATTAAGGGGGGGAGGGGGACGAGGGTCCTGAAATTTAATTTTTGCTCAAAATATTCGATTTTGGGTTTTTGTTTTCTTATAAAGGTTCGGCCTCTGCTGATTATAAAAATGTTATTAGAAAGTTGACATGTTCATTCTAAGGGGTGGGGAGGGTGGTCAAACAAAGGTTGACAGGCCCCTCTGCCATCCGGGCTCTTGCTCATTTGGAGCTCTTTACTCAGTGACAGATCAACACTTTTTCCCTGAGAGCGAGCACAGTGCGTATAGGAGACATCGTTATCATCTCCTTCAGCAATATCGGGAGCCTAGTGCCAGGGGTGGACACAGAGTGACCATCTGGGGTGCTGACCACACCGAATATCAGTGAGATTGTTCATCTGGGTCTCTGAAATAGACTTCCCACGGCCTTATGAGGGTGAAATATGCCATATTTCTTCTGTTTCATAATGCAATAGTAGTTTATCTGTCACAGGAAGGGTAAAAATGCACTTGGTTTTGACTGAGGAAGACTTGGCGGTGATATAAAGTTCTCTCTGGGCCCTATAATAACTCCCCGGAAGCCCTTGTGGTGATGGGGGTAGGGAAGGGAAATAGAGGAAAAATGGGAATAGGGGCACAGGAGATAGATAGATAGATAGATAGATAGATAGATAGATAGATAGATAGATAGATAGATAGATAGATAGATAGAT
>JBCAUA010779377.1:0-14843 GCA_038406235.1 Peronia verruculata
TTTTGGCTACTAGAAGTTTATTGTTTTACAAGAAATAGCATAGGCAGTCCGTGACGTTGCACTACCCCTTTAAAGAGTTAACTTCAGATTTGTCTTGAATTTGGTCATCGTATCTTGAATGAATTGTGAATGATGTTTGCCATCACAAATATCATTGCTGACAGATTATACACTGTAGATAAATACTCAATGTACAGCATTGATGTGTTAATTATGAATATAGAAAAAAGCCAGGGTAAAAGAATGAGAGATGTTGTAGCATGCTATGATATAATGTCCTTCATGATTTGCATAGGTGATGAGCCTGTCAGATCTAGTCTACAACCACACAGCCAAGGACAGTCCCTGGGTCTGGGAGCACCCTGAATGCACGTTCAATTTAGATAACTCCCCTCACCTCCGGCCGGCATATGTGGTGGACAGAATCTTTGAGCATTTCAGTCTGGAAGTCAGCAGGGGCGAGTGGGAGCATGAGGGGATTCCGAAGACTGTCAACTCAGAAGATCACCTCAAAGTAAGCCAGCTTGTACCATGGATCTGTCTTAATCCCAAAAATATCAGTAGAAAATGTAAAACAGTTTGTACTTGGATCTCTCTTTACCCAAATGAGATGTGACATAATGACATCAGGCTGACATCAAAATTTGAGCATATTGAGTAATAGGGTATCACTGTGAAGATTATTCATTTTTCTTTCTGTGTGTGAAAAACGTTTTTGTTCTACCTTTAGAAGAAGTGGAGACATTGGCAATTAAAGATGATGGGGATGATCTGTTGATGCAGTTGAATTTAGTGAGCAAATGGCTTTTGTTAATCCTTATTAATCCTATCTGGACCATGGCACTAAATTACAATTTTGGGCTTTTACTCAATCTGTTTTAGCAAATTTATCTCTGAAACACAATTTTGGATTGGTATAGAAGAGTTTTGTAAAGAAAGAAAAATTGTGTTTAAAATTCATTCACTGTTGAAAAACACATGATTTCTCTGGTGCCTCAGTTTGACGAGCACCAAATTTCATCCCGTCGCATCTTAAATTGTGTCAGCAGGAGCTGCTGAAGTAATAGGGTTCTATAGTAGTGACATATGTTTAAGAAATTGCAGCAATTACTATCCCGCCACACTGTTGAATGTTTGGAAGAAACTTCTGGTGCAAAGAATGATGAGCAAATCTTAGATATGATTGGCTCCTTCACACTCTAGAATAAATTCATTTTTCAGCAACAGAAGATCATTTGAGCCTTTTTTATTTTTTTAACTAAACTTTACTTCTGTTTCTCTGTGGCTCAGCCTGCCTCAAAGTCTTATGAATCATCATGACAGAGCTGTACCAATCTCAGTCTCTTGAATTTTCCGATCCGGATAGTTAGCAGTGCTTGAACAAACCATGAAATTTTTCCCATATTCAAAGAACTCAGTGGGACGCAGCAGTTGATCATGTTTTTGCAAACCAGAGGTGTGTCATGGGAAAATACAAAAAAAAAACAAATACAAAAATACAAATAATCTGGGGTCATAGTATTTAAGAGTGATGGATTGATTTACAGGTGTCCAGGAAAGTGGCATAATCATTTGCTTGATAAACCACAAAATCATGAGAGGAAAAACAGACTTTGAACTGGGCATCAATCAAATTTCACTACAGCAAAATGACATTTGAAATGGGATAGTAAACCATTTAATAAAAATGTTTCACTACAACAAAGTGACATTTCAAATGGGATAGTAAACCATTTAATAATAATGTTAAAGACCATAGATGAGGAATAAATGTATGTTAACAGAAAAATATTTCATTTGAGTGGGATGGTATTCAAACAGTACCATAGATTTTTTTCTTTTGCCTGCTCAAGGTTGTCAATGAACAGAAATGATTCCTTGTTACAAACTTAAAAGCACAGCCTCATAATCAAAGAAATGATTTGTGTTTATGTATGTGCTAATAAGAGGTATTATTCTCAAAGGAATAATGATAAATGGTGATTAAATTTAAATGAAACTTCATATTTTCACTGTCTAAGAAATAAATAAGCATTTTATTGCTTTTTATTAAATTGAAAACTATAGACAGTAAATTTGTGTGTAAGATTTATATTTATTTTGTTACTTGCACATTGTCCAAAGTGGTACATGTATTTTTTAAACATTTCTGTCTTTTCTTGTCTTTGCAGAAAATCAATGATGTTCTTCATCATAAAGTTTTTCCTAGCTTTAGAATTCATGAATTTTACTGCGTTGGTGTTGAGCAGTGCATGAAGGATTTCAAGAAAGGCATAGAAGGTAAGGACAGATTTTTTCAACTTTGAATGAGAACATAGGCAGGTGTTAGTCTAGAATAGTTTAAATGACATAGTTGTAAAAGAAAGGAGAATGGAGAGAGAGGAAAGGGATTATACAATATGGGTCATACTCCTATTCACTATCCATCGCTGCCATGGATAAAACTAATGATGTGTCAGGGTATCAGTTTGCAAAACTAGCCTAAAAAAATTCAAGATTAGCCTTCGATTATGGGGAAAAAAGACGGGCATGACATCCTTCTGCTTAGTGCAGATCTACTTGCACTGATCTCTTGATTTTTGTTAAAGACCTGAGGGCCACAACTGAGCAAAGAAGACACGGCAGGAAACAGAGCGAGGAAAATGAGATCTACAGTTACACTGCAGATACTGCAATAAGTCATGTTCATCAAACATTGTAGTTTTCAGTCATGAAAGACACTGCTGGAGCAGACAGTAATCCTGAGTACTTGTCACTATGCCACCAATACAGAAAATAGACAGCTTTGTTCATTGTGGACAGAAAAAATGAAAGTTGTAGTTGTGGTGAGAAAATAGGTGCTCCCACAAGCATGAGTAATATGATGTTAATCAGGTTTTCTTGGTTCAGGTGACCATGTAGTTATGTGTTTCAGGTGCCAGCAATGGTTATTATGAGTCTCTTGACGACCACATCAAAATCATTCAAGATCCAAAATTTCGACGTTTCAAATCAACCATCGACATGAAACTGGCCCTGCGGCTGTACAATACAGACAGGTATGTTTGTTTATGTAAACTAACTCTTACCTTGTTTATCATCATTGATTGTCGTAGATTGCAAGTTTACTCAGGTGTTTATGTTTGAGGATTATTTGTGGACTACAGTCGAAAGCAAATTTTAATTTCTTTTTATTGTAACTAATTGTACATGAACTCAAGACTAGCATCCTAGTAATGGATCTTCATTTATGATATTGAGATTCATTGGGTAAATCCAGTAAATCCAGTTTTGGTGCAGAAATATGAAGTTTAATCTGAGTAATTCTAATGTTAACTGTCATATTGTTCGAGATATTAAATGTAATTGTAAACAGTGCTGAAAAGTTTTTTTTTTTTTGAAAGTAAAGATGAATATGAATAAAATGTTTCATCAGTATTATTAGAAACTGAAAGTGGCAGTAATATTTGCCAGTCGTATCTTTTGAGATTTGAATTTCATGTTTTTCTGAGAGAGAGAAGCAGCAAATTGAAGTTTTCAGCTTGATCATTTTATTTCACAAGAAACTTTTCCATTGTCGCAACTTTGATCTGCGTGACTTAATGAATGGAAAATTGAAGAAGGAGAAGCATTTCTCGAAAGGATGTATTGAGAGAGAAATGTGTGCGTCAAATTGATTGGAAGTGGAATCAGCTTTGTGGAAGTTTCAAGAAATATAGCATGTGGACATGCATCACAAAACATATATATATAATTATATTTTAGCCACATTTACAAACTGAGATCTGACTAGAATGCTAGAATTAGTATTGTTTATTCATAGACGTGTGTAGCATATTATATAGAAGTTGATGATGTAGTGAAAGAATAGCTGTTAATAAAATAGTGTTCTTTCAGTCTGTCTGTCTGTTGTCGTATTGCTATCAGTGATTTGTTACATTTATGTCCCTTGAAGTTGACTCTTCAGTTACTGCTTAAGCTCATATTGAAAAAGAACTGATTGTTTATGTTAGCTAATGAAAGTAAATGTTTAACCTTCCATGAGTGATCCAAATCTCATCTCCTCAGAATTTAAAATGAGAGTTTTAGTGAAACGTCTCTATATTACCTATAAGAATCACTTTTTCCCAAATTTTCTGCCCCTGAATGCAAGAAATGTTAAGTTTAAAGTATAGTGTAAATAGAATGGTTCAGTTTGTGGCATTTGGTTCTAAAAATCAAACTTTTATTTTCTGGGAATATATTTGATGTCCAACTATTTACCTAACTTTATCTGGGAAGAGTTTTTGCATGCAAATATTTCAGAATATAAGGGACAAAGCAATCACAATGAAGAAACCCCACTAAGAATATAAAACATGGATTTTCATTGATATTAGAGGTTGGTGATAGTAGTAGTTAGTGATTGCAGGGGAGAAAATTTGGGTTAGATTTTATGCCTTGAAATAAAAGGGCTTTGGTAATCATTATATTGACTGACACAGCAAAATGGAGATATAATCACATTATTTATACATCAGTATGTCAGCCAAACTAAGTTTGTATGGTATCATGCATCATTCATCTTGAGGAATTTCTTAAAAATAAAATTGCTCAGTCAAAGATCTGTAAAAGACATGATCATCCTTAACATTGTGTCAGTATTATTCCTGTCTTGTAAACTTCTATGTGACGCCATACACTTTCAGCAAACCTGGAAGCACGGGGTAATGACTGTATTGGTAGAGCAGAATTTTTGCTTTTGAAGGTTTATGTTTAGAGCAACTTCTTTTCCTTAGTGTTATGAGTGTTGTATGTGTTTTAGCTTTGAGTTTGCATTTTTTTCCTGAAATTATTGAACAAACAATCGCAGATGAGGGGAATTGTCGTCTGTACTATCACATTATTTCGCTACAGTACTTGTCAATCCCAGCTGTTTGCATCAATGTAAAAACTGATAGTTTTTGCCTAAACAGTCTATCTTTTATTTCACTGTTTTATGGTTGTAATCAAAATTAATATTTCCATGATCTTGTGATCTTTTAGTTATTCTCTGCTATTTTACCTTGATGTTTAGTGTCCGTCTTTAATTTTCTTTACTTGTTTTAGAAACTAGTTTAATCATTAGGATGTTTTTTTTTTTTGCAACGTCTTTGTTTTCTTTTCTTATAGTTGTAGTTTCTACTTCAATAACTTCACCCTTGTAGCAACACTCGTTGTGTCACTAAATTTGATTTATTTAGAATCTGACTTACGTTTGCAGAATAAAATCTATTTTCAGAAATGTGCAAAGTGGTTTCAGAAGTATGCAAACCAGTTATTAGGCAATGCCAGTGTTTGAGCTGAACAAATGAGGAAAATTACAGTTTTTGATATTTTGTTTGGAAATAGCACTCTTTAAAAGTAGTAAACAGCTGTAATAATGTCTCAGGTTTTATAGAGTTTTTATTTGCCTTGGGACTTAGAAAACTCCCCTCAGTTTTCCAGTGTTTGATTTGTATTTTGTTATGACCTACTTGTATTGCAGAAACATTTTTTCACAGCAGTTTAGTTCAAGTCATATCATGCCAAAGTGAATGAATTTTTTTTTTGAAAAGTCACCCTAGTTTTCCACTGTTTGATTTGTGTTTGTTTGACTTCCTTGCATTACAGAAATATTTTCTACAACAATTTGCTTCCATTCGTATCAGAGTGATTGAAATTTAATTACTGTTAATAATATATGGAAGGTTAAGAGAATTTGACATGTGAAGTTTTACTTTAGGAGCAGCAAAATGATTTATATACGTAATTTGCGATTTTAGCAGTAGAGACCTGAGCAACAGTTAAGACCATGTGACATATTTTTAAATTGTCAACATTTTTCAATCTCCAAAATGGTAGGATTGCTAAATGCTTTGAAGTTTGTATGAAAATAAGATTGAGTCTTTTGAACGATTTCTTTTTTTTTTTTTTTTGAAAGAGCATTGATATAGATGTGGACATAGAGGAAAATATCGGAGATTGCAGATTGAAAGAAAAAGTAAAAAATGAATATGATGTATCGGGAGATGAACTTTGATCCTTGAACCTCTATAGCACGTTTTATTTTTGTAAGCATAGACGTGATAATCTAAATGTTTTAATTGCCTACATATTAAGAGCGTGTTGGTGGTAGCACACAGAAAGTATCACTGATATGTTATAAAACACCAATTTTCTGCATCTACCATGTTGTGTAAAGTTTTTTGAAAAATGTTTCATAGGTATACAAAACATATTATTTATTCATTGCTTTACTAGAACATTGGGTAGGTAGAATTTCTGTATGTACTGAATCAAATCACTGAACTTTGTTACATAATTTGCTGGAAAAATGTTATACCTTGAGGCTGTTGTAACATAAATAACACTTAATAGCATGAAAACATTACCATCACCACAATGGGGACCATGAAGATCAGACTTAGCAAAACATCATTTTTAATGGAAACTAGATCTACCATTTTGCTTGTGTATCTTGTGAATCATAAATTTTGCAGCAATCTCGACTAAAATGTTTCAGTTAATAATATTATTTCTATATGAAACATCTTAGAACTCAAATTAATTTCAATTCAGCAACAAAAAAAAAAAAAAAGTCAGAAAGGAACAACAATATTTGCAAAAATGCATGACTATGGGTAGTTGAATATGCATATAAAATTAAGATTTTCAATGTTTTTTTAATGATTGCTGATTCATAAAATGTAAGGGTCAGTAGTTAACAAGTATAGATTACCATGTGACAAATGCGCAGATAGCTGCTCTGCATTCACCAAACTGTCTATGGATCCAGATGAGATAGTAACATCAAAATCAAATCTCTGTAATTATACAGTTATCATTTTCATTCTTTTTGATTCAGAGTTGTTGCACACCGCTGTTGGCTAGCCCCATTTCTATGGTTGTGCTTTTCGGCCTCTCTCAGACTATTGCTCTTCTGTGCATGTTTATGATAACTCTTGTTATTAAATCCAAATGATCATCATTACATTCATGATCTTTCCTTCAGATTTTTATTGTCAGTGATTTTCAGAATTACGGTTGGCTATATATCTCTTACACATCAGTTTGCCTTGATTGGTACAGACAAGACACGTGCATATAGTGTGATGTTGGAGGCTTTGTGGTTAAGTGGTTGGATTCTGCAATAAAATTCTGGGTGCAAGCCCTGACGTGTCCTGACATTTTGTCCTTGGGAAAGACAGTTTACACACTTTTAATAGGCTGCTGCCTTATTTGCTTCCCAAGAAGCTGAGATATTTGTGAGCACCTCCTTTGGGTCTGCCAGGGTAAAATGGATTGTAAAATGCATAGGCCCTCTTTTTGTACTGGGATAGGCATTATGTAAATCCTATTATTATTATTACTCATCATTTTTTGAAAAGTTAAAAAAAACCCCAAACATTATGTTATTATTCATGTATTTACAATCTGCCACAAAAAAATTGTAATTTTCACAACTTCTGAAAATATCATGCTGCTTTCAGACCTGGTGCATTGTCAAGGGCAGACAGAATCAACAAATGTTGCGAAGCTCTGATGGATGTAATAGTTGGCCTGAATGGTGCCAAAGAGAGGGAGATACAGGACCACATCAACTGTGCCATCGGTAACTTTCTGGCTAATATTAAGTGGAGATTCATCACTCCAGAAGGTCCTTGTATCAAACAAATCACAGCAGATGAACCTCTGATGTTTGGGTAAGTGTGACTACACATTCTATGAGAAACATTTACTTTTCTCTCTCCCTCTCTTTCATTCTGCCCTTTAAAGGGGGGGGGGGGGGGGAAAAGCCCTGAAATTGGTTCTTTGCTCAAAATTGATAATATTCGATTATGTCTTTTTGTTTTCTTTTAAAGGTCGGTCTCTGCTGAATATAAAAATGGTATTAAAAAGATATGTCCATTCTAAGGTGTGGGGAGAGTGGCCAAGCAAAGCTTGACTGGCGTCTCTGCCATCCAGGGTTTGCTTATTTGGGGCTCTCTATTCAGTGATAGGTCATCGCTATTTCGCTGGCTACGGGCAAATTGCATATAGAAGACTTGATTATGATCTCCTTCACCAATATCGGGAGCCCCAGTGCCAGGAGTGGACACTGACTGACCATCTGTGATGCCGACCACACTGAATATCAGTGAAAATGTTCACATACTGATACATGTACTCTCCATCACTTTCATCATGTATCAGTAAGTTGTCAAAAACTTCTTAAATGTGGAGAGCATGGACGCAAATGAGTGTGAAAGCTAAAATCATTCAGGTAGGTGTTGGACCTTGAATTACCTCATTCTCTTTGACAAATTTGTGTTGTTTCCCAGGTATTTTGTGATCCCTAAAAACCATGAGGGAAGTGTGGACAAGGAAGAGAAATTGTCCTATGATGAGGGCTGTCACATCATGGCAGTGAACGGCTGGGTCATGGGAGATGATCCACTCAGGAATTTTGCAGAACCAGGCAAGAACTCAAAAGTTTTGCTCATTGACATGGACTTGCTTTGAATCTAAATCAGGCAGTGATCATAAGGGGACAGTGCTCTGTTAACATTTTGTTCTGTCATGTCATCGAAGGCACATGGCATCTTTGTTTACATTGTGGAACACATTATGATGTGAGCACTAAGCCATTTTTTACTGTGGACTAAATTACTTCCTGCAAGAGATATAAGACAAGCATTGAAAAGAAGGAAAAAGTTACTTTTTTTTGCTTTTGTTATTTTAAATGTGAGTTACAGAGAATTTGGAAAAAAATTCATTAGATATAATATGAACATACTTATTTCTCATGGTGATATTTTTCATATTGTTTTGTTTGCGTCTTTTGTTCCAAATAATAGGAGCAAAAGTGGGTTTTTTTTTACTTTCTCTACAATGCTTGAATCAGCTGCTTGTACATGGCAAAGGAAAGTACCCTAGCTGCCTGAAAAAATGGCTGATTAGTTCATTATGCTTTGTTATCGTATGGGTAATTATGCAGCAACAATAACTAAGAGAACAAGAAGGAAAATGGAGTAACTTTCCCTGCAATTTCAATAAAAAGTCTTGATGTTTTATGTTAATGTTTTTAATCTTGTTTCATGCTTTTGTTTATATTTTGGTCCTTTGTGGGGGCTTCAGAATGGTCCATTTTTGTTTGAGATTTTAGCATGTTGGCAGTTGCTGGATAGTAGTCAGTGTGGCATGTGATGATAGACTCATACAGTCTTCTTGACAAGAAATTCTTATTGCAGCATTAATTATTCTTTCTTTTAGCCTTGTCACATTTGCTTTGCATAGTAATATGCTGTATAATGCATTCTGCACACTTGTATTACCAATGCACCATGCAATATGTTAACTTCAAGCTGATGACTGTTTTAGACCTTGTGTTTGCATCAGCTTGTGGAGCGATTCTAATTTTGTTCACAACTGTGAGATGTTAAACTTGCTGCTTTCTAACAAATGGGACAAAGTGGAGCACTGAGTGTTCCTTACAGTCCATTTTTTTGACTGGTCATTATTAGTTGCCAGGAAGTATTTTCCATAGTTTACTTTACATTTGACTGTGGCTCCCTCTCAGAGGGAAAAATAATTTATTGTGCAGAAATTTTTACTATAAGGAATCCTTGCAAAGAATACAAAGCTTTAGAATGCTTCTTTTCTGTTGTGTATATAATAATGAAAACTCTTGTATATTCCTAAAATTTTGGAAGAACATTCATGACAACCCTGACTACTATCCTTACAGGCAGGAATGTTTACCTGAGAAGAGAACTTGTGGCTTGGGGCGACAGTGTCAAATTGAACTATGGAAAAAAGCCAGCAGATTGTCCTGTACTGTGGAAGAGGATGGAGGAGTACACTAAAATCTCTGCCCGCATCTTCCAAGGTCTCAGGCTGGACAATTGCCATAGCACTCCCATCCATGTGGCAGAAGTAAGTGATAGGCCTGCTCAGTTTGAACTTTGAATACTAATAACAGGGGAGCAATTTTGGATCTCACAAACAGCACTTTAGCAAGAGAGCAAAAATTTAGAATTTTTAATTTTCTTGGTTTTGTTAAATAAATGCTTGCCCAAAATTAATCAGCAGCAGTAAACTGCAGTTGGAAAGTTCTAGAATGCCATTGATTTTGACCTTGAATCTGTGAAGGGCCAACTGAGTGGATTTTTTAAACATCGGCAGTAATGGCAAGGAGGTAATAATTTGGATTCTTACATAGACATTTGGCAAGACAACATTAATTTCTTAGTTCCTGTGTGCTTGCTTTTATTAGACAAAATATTTACACACATCCCACCATATAGCAATCAACTGTTGTTGAAAACTTCTGAAAAAAATTATTGAAATATGATCTTGAACTCTGTTGTCGTTAGTTTATTTGCTTGCTACTGTTTCTAGATGATCATGATTAGTTCTTGGTCATTGCTTCATCAGTCATTCTGTGCGACTGTCACCTGGCAGCCATAACTACTCTGATGAACTTAATCATCATCACGTGCATAATTACCATGGTTTGAAATGTGGCATGAAAAAGTAAATGGACTGTTTCTAAAATTAATTATTTTTTTTCCCTTTTGTCTTCATGATTGCAGCACATGTTGGATGTGGCCCGCCAAGTGAGACCAGATTTATATGTCATTGCAGAGTTATTCACTGGCAGTGAATACTTGGACAATCTCTTCATGAACAGATTAGGAATCAATTCTCTTATAAGAGGTATGTTGTATTTTTTCACCTCCTTGAACACCACTGTCTACTTCAGACATTGATCCTTTGGCTTATGAATAAAATTGGTCACCAGCAGATTTGAGAGGTAATGCTTTATTGTCAGTACAGTTTTTCTCATTTTTTTTTAAACATTAAATAGTTTAAATCATGCTTGATCATTTTTGAGTAATATGATGCTGTAGGGCCTTACATTTAATGGACTATGCATTATTATAATGATGATGATGATAATATAATTTTATTTGTACATAGATCTGTTCTGTTGTATGATTTGGACCAAAAATAAATAAAGTTAAGACTAGATGGATCTTTCCTTGTGGCAATGTGCTTTGAAGATTTTCCACATCTCTAGAAAGTAAGGGTTGAGACATCAGAATGGAGATGAACAATGTTCATGATCATCATCTCATAAACTTTTTTTTCTTGTCCTCCCTCAATTTTCTACTTTTAATTTTGGCACTTCACAGAGGCGCTGGTAGCCTGGGATGCCCATGAACAAGGACGACTTGTACACAGATTTGGAGGTGATCCAGTGGGAGCTTTCATACAGCCCAGGGTTCAGCCCCTGATGCCCTCTGTGGCCCATGCTTTGTTCTACGATCAGACCCATGACAATGAAGCCCTCATCAAGAAACGCTCACCGTATGACGCCTGGCCCACAGGTGCTCTGGTGGCTATTTCAAACTGTGCTGTTGGCAGTAACCGAGGCTATGATCAAATGGTTCCAATTCATGTAAGGAACACCATCAGTTCATACAGAGTTTACTTGGATTGAATCAGAGCCAATGTTCCAATTTTCTTTTGTTTGAAAAAATCTATGCAGCGTATGAATCACTACAGTGATAACAACTAAAAAGATTTTCCACATTGTGATTGGTCTTGATTACTTGAAGATTTAAAATCAACTATGTTTAGTGCTTGCCATGTATTTTCACAATTTTCACTAGTATGTAAAAATGGCATAAGGTATTTGGAGTGCTTTTGAAATATGGAGATAAATTTGTCGTAGAACAAGCCATTTTTTTAATTATTGCATTATGAATCAATTGAATTAGCACATTATCTGTGGACACATCTCTCTATCTTTTAGCTCTCATGCTCAGAACTGCCTTGATACATCAGTTGCATTTCCCCATGGTCTTTTCTTATGCCTTTATCATATAGCACTGATGTCATGATGATTGAGAAATTATTTTATCTGATGAAAAGAACTTACTCAGCTAATATATAGATTTGGGAAACCACATTTTTCATTTCATTGCACTTTAATTTTCTTTTAAAAAGCTGTGTAAACACTGATGATATCCTGCCAGTCTTCCTCTTTCTGCCCTGGTCGTCAACAAATCTCAGTGTAATGGCCAGAGGGAGAATATTCCATTCCTTGGTGTTATCCCCCCATTGTTTGTTTTCTTCCCATTTTTCTATCTTCTTCTTCCTTGTACAGTGCTTTGCATTTTTATATCATTTCTTGCTAATACAAATCCTCCCATGGCAGTTCAGTCTACTATTTTCTGTGTATTTTGTTGTGGCCCGCAGATAAATGTTGTGCACGAAAAGCGACTGTACACCTCATGGCTGAGCAAAGACATGCCAGACAGACCGTTCATTAACCAGAATTTTGGCATTACAGCAGGTAAAGCAGCACTCAACAGGCTGCATTACATCCTGGCCCGGCAAGGCTATTCACAGGTATTCAGGCATGGAATGGAGACAACAGTATCATCAGTTTTTGTTGTAGGCACATAGTGATAAATTGTTTTTCTATTAATGAAAATGCTAATCTGGCCCCTACATGGAGCTGAATTGCCATAACTTTGCTATGCAGTCATTCATTTTTTTTTGTGTTGGTTAACTGCCAATCTACAGTAAAAGTTTGTGTTCTCAAAGCTGTTATCATATTAACAACCGAAATGTTTTTAGCTTTCAGTCTGTTGTTATTATTGTTAAAATCATCTGTATCATTACCAATTATTATGTCTTTAAATTCAGGATGGACTGTCTTCTGACAAATAAAATACACGAAAAGAAGCAACATTCTCTAAAACATGCTGTATCAAAAATGGAATAAAGTGATGTTATATGCCAGATTTTGTAACCTCTTACATGTTGATATTAGTTAGGCTGAATACTATCTGTGACTTGATATATAACTCCTTCATGGATGCTACAGGTGTATGTTGATCAAGTTGATCCAAACACTGTGTCTGTGACTCGTCATAAACCCCAGAGTCATGAGTCAGTTGTTCTTGTGGCCAGGACATCATTCTCAGAGCCTGGTAACCCTGATGATCAAGGTTTCATTCGATCCATCTACATCCAGGGTGAGCCATGGTTACTGTCAGAGTGTAGCATTTGTACATGCATAATTGATAGCATGCCTTATGTTTTTCAATTATCACACATATAGGGATAGATTTTGAATTCAGGAATGCATTTTTTAATAGCTCACATAAAAGTAGATAGAGATTAGCATACATATGATGGTATTATGTAATTTTTTTTTTTTTATGCATATGGATTTTGGGGATCTGGCTCTATAGTACATTGTTCAGTTTGTTGTGTATTTCTTCAGACAAATGTTGTGCATGTGAAACAGCTTTACACCTGATAGATTTTGATAGTAAGAATGTATTTTATTTTTTTAAATTTTTGTACCTTTTTTGGATGATTAACTGATAAGTGATTTTAGATTGCTCTATGATGTCATTTCCATCAGGGGCCTGAATATGGTTTTTTTTTTCAATTACAAAAAAATTTTATGTTGTCAGTTTACAAAGTACAGTATGTGTTTTGAGATATAAATGGTAGACAATTAAATGAAATCGAAGAGAACAGTCATTCTGGAAGAGTTTTTGCTGGTAGGGACAGAAGCATTGTGTTTGTAGGAGCTGCTCATAGACTAGGCCTTTTTTTTTTTCTCTCTCATATATTTCACATGTTACAAATGCCAGAATGTCTTCCTCAGAAAAATTGACGTAAGATAAACTTTCAGTTCTCAGAAGGAACTTCCATTTACAGTTGATGAAGCACAATATATATGCAAGGTGCATTCACACTGAAATGCCGTGAGACAAAAACTTTCATAATAAATAGCATGAGAAAAGACAAGACTGAATGATTAAGAAACATTGTCTCATCTGAATGTATGGCTAATGGCAGAAATTAATTTTTGCTATGTTCTCAGTTCTTACAGGCTAAATGTGAATTTTGTTTTGTATGATGACAGACAAAAATAAAGATGGGTCCTCACCCTTTTTTCTTTTTTGTTCATTTACTGTGGTGGTACAAAATATCCATATCCAGCCTGAAGCTGATATGTTTATGCCTGACATCATTTTTCATGGCTTTCAGTTTTTGAAATGGAATTTGGTGGAATCCATTTGTTTTTGTAGGCAAAATTGATGAGATCATCCTGGAAGGCAAAGTGAAGGAAGCCAAACAATTTACTTATGAGCGTGACAAGGATTACATTAATGGACTGCCCAACTTCTACTTGAAGCTGCGGGAACATTTTCCTGTACACGAGAGTGAGCTGATCTATGCCAAAATGTTGGATGATGGACAAGGACAAACCAATGAAATCTCCTTTAAGAATTTTACACCTGGCAGTGTTGTTGCTATAAAGTAAGTCGTGATAGATGTGATCTACATGTAACTGGGATGATAAAAGTGGTTTAATAATACATATTATGGCATGACTTTGAAATGAGTCAAATGTCATAGAAGGCTATGTTCAAAAGATCAGATTTTACTGAGCAAAGGTATCAGAAATTGATTTTGAACATTGTTATTGTGGTACAGAAGAGTCATAGCTAGAAAACTTTTATTTTACCAAAATGAAGTGTGCACTTTGTTCATTTCATACTGCCACAACATATCTGTACATGAACCATTTCATATCAGTCTTTCTTCAACTGATCATGACATAGACAGGCTTAGGATTTGACAGTTATGAATATCACCATTCTTGGTTTCTGATCACCTTTTCAGCTGTCCTTTATTTTATTACCCCCCTCTCTCTCTCTCTCTCTCTCTTTGCACTAGTATGTTGTATGAGAGAGAGCACAAGTATATCAGCAGTATGTATGTATGTATGTATGTATGTATGTATGTATGTATGTATGTATGTATGTATGTATGTATGTATGTATGTA
>JBCAUA010779598.1:0-14841 GCA_038406235.1 Peronia verruculata
CTATCTATCTATCTATCTATCTATCTATCTATCTATCTATCTATCTATCTATCTATCTATCTATCTATCTATCTCTAGATAAATATAGACAATCACTGGGGTTTGGAACTAAACTGGAACTAAATACATCTGTAAATTCTCATCTACATTCTTCTCCCCGCCCTCCCCCCACCACCTCAACCACCACCACCCACGGGCGGGCGATCCACTTCTCTCAGTGCGACAAAAATCCGTCAGTTTGTCATAGGTGGGAAAAAGTAACTGACACCCTGGGACTGACCTTACAGCAGGTTGAGAACCTATCTATTTTCTGTGCAACAGGTGGTCTTATGTATGTGTGTCATCCTTTGTGTGTGAATGTGTTTATGAGCTTTTGTGTGTGTGTATGTACATGTGTGTATAGATGATTGTGTCAATGTATGTGTTTTACATGTCAGAGGACTTGCCTATAGCCATTGAGTCTTTATGCGATGAATCACAGTAAACATAATGCATGGTAGTCATTAAATATTCTGCTATTTCACTGGTTCGTTATACTGTGTAATATCAAGATGTGTTATTCTTTGTCGCTGCCAGCTTTTAATGGCATTAATAGCACGTTTCAGTTCTAACGGTGTGCTAAACCGTATTCTGTTTTTAGTTGTGTTCAGTTGTTTTGACATTGTGGAGCTTTTCACGGAGCGCTGAGCAACAACAAGAAGTTTGCAGGGGACGAAAAGTACTGTGCCAAGACTCTACGGTAAGTGCTAAGCAGCTATAGAAAGCTTGAAAATGAACTGCAGGAAAATCTGTTTTTTTTGCGCTAAGCAAAGTCAATTCAGCTCGAATGTAAATCTGTTTTACTTAGGAAATAGTGACCCGACAAGTAGACCCAGTTGCAGGACAGAGCCACTGAGGTTCTACTGCTAACGTACAAATACTAGGGATCCTCTGGTCTATAAAGACTTTATAGTGAACCGGCGCCATAATAGTAATTACATTTTTATACAGGTAGACCCTACGATCGGTTGTTCACTCCGGCTCTTGCAGTGTCTTTCGTGGTTTGAAATTGTTGTGATAATCAGGACCCATTGCATTATTTACTAATGAAGACAAGAGTAACTGTATTGGAAGGTTTTTCTCGTCTTGTTTTTGCGTGGTTCCTTTGGTCATTTGTTACTCTCGATTTTTATCAAATTTCGAGAGGCTAGAGGAGATTGAGCTGCGTCGGCCACAGCTGAATATTAGCTTCTAGTTGTAAAATTACACACTGCGATTGCCATGTTCAGTAATATCATAGGCAAGCTCAAAGAAGGAATCCGCAGTGAAATACATATATATATATTTTTATTTTTTTTTAATTTTTATTTATTTATTTTTTTTTAAATTTATTTATTTATTTATTTATTTTTTTAATCTTTCAGTCCTAAGAAAGTAGGATTATCTCAGCTTTTTAAGAGGTTTCCAATTTTTGCTGAGAAATGTTGTGGGTAGAAATTGGAATTTGGAAATTTTGCCCTGACAGCGCCACTCAGGCCTACTCTTCTATCGATTTTCAACTGCCAAGGGTTCTTTAACGTGCGTAAGGTGCACACGAGACCTCCGAAATATATTCGCCCTTATCCGAGAAGGCCAGACGTCGGGCTTTCCTACCCACAGGAAGCCAGGGGGGACGTTGAGTCACTGAAAAAATGCCGGTTTTCGATCTTCGTGTTCTGTCATCCCCCCATACAGAACCAGCGAGTCGATCCTGGCCTGTTTTCTCCACGAGCAAATGCCATACCACAGAGCCACTGCGTCCCCCGAAATATATATACTCTATAAGGATTGGGTCACATTTCTTCTGGATGAGATATGAGTGGCAATGCAAAGAGGAATAGCTGGTCGTGGAGTTTCTAAAGTCCTAGTTTAACACAGATCTTTGGTCCGGAATTTGCACTGAAACAATGGTGATAATAATGATGATTAAAGTCAGTGTTGGTGTCAAATTTGGTTTGTCTTCCTGGTTTCATCACATAATAGCTGAAATAAAATGAAGGATCGTCTTAAGGTTATCTGCCCATTATTCGCTCTCCTAAGACAATAAAATGGACTCGGTCGCCATTGACCAGCTCTTTTACTTCCCTTTGCCTGACAAAAAGACGTGTTGAGCTGAGTGTAAAGTGGACAAAATCCCTTTACATCTTGTCATTCGAAAGACTGACCACAAAAAAAAAAAAAAAAAATTGATAAGAGTATAACAATGTGAAGAAACAGTGTCTTTATAACATAATTGTTTTTTTAATCTTCGTATTACAAGCAAACTACGCAAAAGCGTGTGTGTATGTGTGAGTGTGTGTGTGTGTTGTTGTTATTGTTGTTGTTGTTGTTGTTTAATCTTGACACTGCTTTTTCACTCCCTAATTTGTCTGGTAGAGGGAAGTAATAGAAATAGGCACAGCGATCTCCAATTGTGAACTGGGGCAAAGACATCAGTTCCTTTTTTTTTTTTTCACATCAAGTTATTCCTATCTGTCCGTCACTATCCTCGGTCTCTGATGACCTTCCTCGCCGTCTTACTCGTCAGGTTGATCTAACGCAGTGGTTTCCAAATTTTTGGGACTGCCATCCATTGAGACTTGGTCCCAAATGTCCTGTCCTCCAATCGAAAGAATTCATTCAGATAATTTCTCATAGGTAGCCTACTTGTAAAATGCACGGCCTGAAGTTCTAAATTTTATCATCTGATCTTAATAAAGTTGATAGAAAAGTAGTTCTGAACTGCATTCTTCAGTATTCATGGACATACATCTATACGACTTAGAGAACAGCAATGGGCGACAAAACGAGCAGATCCACATACCATTAATCCTAACAACACTGTCCCCTCTTCTGGCCATTTCCCAGCCATCCAGTGCCCCCCCCCCCCCCGCCACGCTCCCAATCTCTCTGCTTCCATCATCCCCCGCCCAGAGGGCGGTATTGCTTAAATTGGAAACCACTTGGACAAAAAGCCTTCTTCCTCACAGATTTAGCGTTTCTCCACATACTTATATCATATATCACTTTTCCTGGTATTACCATATTCTTTACAATACCATTTCATTCTCTATTGACCACTTTGTTCACTCTGTGATAAAAAAAGGGGGGGGGCGAGAGAGAGAGAATGAGAGAGAGATTCTTAAACTAAGCTTAAATCTATTAAATCTAGGTGTTCTGTAAACTGAAGTTCTCAGGGTAGAGGCGTTTTATGACAGAACGTAATTGGTAACCTTGAGTTCAGTGTGGAGGAGCCATCTTCAGGTCTTTGCTGGTGTTATTGTTTTTGTACTTATTTTTTTTTTTTTTTGGAATGAGGGAGAAAAAAAGATGAGATATATATGACAGTGAGATGATAATGGATAAGACGATAAACTTAGTGGTCTTGTAAAGATAGCAGTTTACAACACTTCAGTGCATTTTTTTCTACATGTCTGATTTTGATTGTTACTGATTGCCCTGTATATACTTTGATAATCTTATCTTGATGTACAAGTTTACACTTCAATGTCGTTGATAACATGCTCTTTTACGCAGTGTATGCGGTGTCAAATAACAAGCAAACAAAAACTACATCAACAAACGGTTGAGAATCGGCGAACCATAAATGACCTCTTGATCAGATTGACCTTTTTTTTTTTTTTTAATTTTAATCCTCAAGGTCCTATCACAGAAGTAGACACTTAAACGATACCATGGGGGCATGACAGCGTCACAGAGATTAATACTGATTTTCAATATAACTTACCAGTGGAATCATTTGTAGGCTAAGCACGGCCCATTATTTGTAAAGCTTAATAGTTTGTTTTATAATCGTTGTCTACCTATGACTTTCAGTATTTTGAAGGTTTCTTTCTGTGAACATGTATCATATCATAATTATGAAGAGAATTCCAGGGAGATAACGCAGAAAACTCAGCATGCCACGCCCCCTTCTTCTCTTCGTCAGAGAGTGACCGTTCCCAAGGATGGATAAAGGAAAATACGGAAGTCTGCATGAATGTGTGACGTTCCCGGAGGTTACAGGCGAGGGTGGAAACATGGAAACAAATGTGGATCCAGAATCAGGAGCTGAATCTCAGCCTCCGCTCACATTTGCAGACCTGGGGATTCCAACAGCCACCCAGTTGCAAGATACCGTCGTTGGAAAGGTTGGTGTAAATCAATCATATTGAACTTTTTAAAAAAACAGAGGTAAAGATCTAAGAGCTCTAACTCTAGTAAATACATGTATCTAGAGGAGAGGCGCATGATGCCAAAGCTACACAATACACAGTAATTCATTTCCGTCTCCCATCCCAGAGCTATGGAATCTTTTAAAAATCTTGTTTCCTTCATAAGAATGTGGATAATGCAGCACTTGGGACATAATCTGATTTACTCAGAGAATAAATGCCCCCTCAAAGCCATCTCTGAGTATTTGATTGAAGATGGAAAAGGAATATCTTGAGACACAAGGCTCACCGAAGGAAATCTAGGTATCTCTAGATCTAGTTAAATCTGTTGAAAGGTATCTGTGATAATTTAACGTAAGCTCCTTCTATACAAAAGTGTTCATTTTAACAAGGCTGTTATACAAACGCTTTTATCATATGGTCATTAATTTAAGATAGATATATCATTATATACATCTCTATTATCCACTTCATGCTATATATAGTATGAGGTGCAGTGGTCTCCGCCTAAGAACCCTCCGCCTAAGAGCCCGGTTCGCCTAAGAACCCGCCTCTGCAGAGAAACCAAATTTCTCCTCTATAATTTACCCCTCTAAGAACCCGATATGGTTGCTCCCAAATTTTTTTTTTTTTGTTAAAATCTGTCTAAGAGCCCGGTGTCGGACCAAGATACCCGAGTACTTATGGGGGTAATTCCACATCATACTGTCCACTTGAGAGAACTGGACAGTGCTAGCTGTACAGTAACATGGGAACAGGGGTGGAGGGAACAGGTAGACAAAGGAGTAGAAGTTATGGTTGATGTATGACTGCGTAATCAGGCCACGTTGTTGACTAACCCGTAACCTTCTTTGTTTGACAACACACGGGGCAGTACTTGTGATTGGCTTTGTGGATAAGGAGGTGTAAGTTTAGCCTCCTAACTGGTCAGATGTTTTGCTCCTTCGGTCGGTCTGTAAACACTTGAGCCACTCGTGCGAGTATCTGCGGGGTAGCATAGCAATATCATGTTTTCAACAATGATACCGTTATGTGAAAACTCGCACGGCGTTTAAAGGCTAGGTAGTATTGATGTAACTATGCGCTAAAAAGATCAGGATTTGCTAATTTTAACACACACAGGGAAGAAGGCTGTGCTTATTTGCATAGATAAATCTTTAACTAACGGTAACGATCAATGAATCAAGACGAGTAAAGACAATCTGTGGTCAGATGGGTTGCGTAACTTTTCAATTCGCCTAAGAACCCATCCACCTAAGAACCCGCTTTTCTTGTCTCCCAACGACCGGGTTCTTAGGCAGAGACCACTGTATATAGATAAGAAATTCTCCATAGCTGACAGTTGATGTAGTTTGAGTAGAATTTGTGAAAAAGCCTAAGGTCAAATAATTTGGGATAATTTAAAAATGCTCATTATGAATAATTCAAAACTATCTAAAAAGAAGTAAAACTTTTTTTCACACTACTAATCATATCTCATAATAATGCAGGGAGAAACTCTTGGAAATTATACAGATCCTCCTCAATAGCCGCCATCCACAGGTGGAGGAAATGATCCGAGCATTCAGGAAGTGGGGTTGTGAAAATGCACTGCTGATGTAGAAAGGAGTAAATAATTCTGGAACATTATTTAATTGAAGTTATTTTTATTTTTCCAGTGCTAGAATTCTTGTTATCTTCTGATGCACATGAAAGAGTTATTTAGTTATTGCTAGCAAAGAAGGAAAATATGTCTTATTAGTTATTATTTTTTTTATTTTTATGTGTATGTAAGATGTTTGACAGATTTACCTTAGTAATGGGGATTGGGGTCCTGAAAGTGATTTTTTTTTTTAATTCAGCATATTGAAATTAGAGGATTAAGCTCAGATTTGTTTTTGTTTTATATCTGGTTGCCATGACAATGCCCCCAGACTGAATTGCATATTTCTAAATTTTCCACCAAATATTCAATTACTTTTAAAAACTTGTGAACAAAATTTTAAAAATTGGATGCATATGTCTTGCGCCTAGGGCAAATGAGTTGGAAGTTGATATGTGAGATTCTAAGTTA
Organism: Peronia verruculata; assembly: GCA_038406235.1. Lineage (NCBI taxonomy): Eukaryota > Metazoa > Mollusca > Gastropoda > Systellommatophora > Onchidiidae > Peronia > Peronia verruculata. The sequence continues at coordinate 6,226 of JBCAUA010779598.1, forward strand.
CAGCCATTTTTAACTATTTTCTGACTGAGATACCATAATTTTTTATTTGGTTTTCCACAAAACGAAAATTCAACCTTTTCTAACCCGAAAATAAAATATGGTATCTAAGTAGGAAAATAGTTTTAAACGGCCATAACTGGTTATCCCGCGGAGTGACTTCCAAATCATTTGCTGTGGACGCAAGACATATAACATCCATTCAGAATTTGAAGTCAGTCAACTCAGAAATAAAAAGCCTTGGGTCAAAAAGTGGAAAAAGACATACATTTTCAGAAAATCACAATGTGATGTCTTTTTCGTGCCACTTTGGGGCATAAAGCAGATGTTTCAACCCCAGGTGTTATTTTTCTTATATCAAAAGAGACAGTGTTTAAAAAATGGTAAAAATCTGATTTTTTGAAAAATATTTTGACCCCAAAAACGCATTTTCAGGACCCTTACCCTTCCCCCTTCCTCTTCTCTGCCTTCCTCCCTTCTCTTCTCCTCCTGATTACTGAGTTTCTCGTTCTTCTTAGAAGTTGACTCAAGATTTACAAGCAAAATACTTATTGTACATTCTCTGTGCTTTAGTGAAAAAAATTGAAGCAACTACTAAGATTAACAGTGTTTCACAGAAGTGCTTTGCTCCACTGTGAAAATGTGTCCTTGTGTTTAGAGGGATCATGTGATTAGGCTATGTTCGTGAAGCATTCCCAGATGAAAAAGAGCAAGATACAACAATTACCTAAACAAATGAGATACAACTTGGAAAATTTGAGTTGTGTCCCTTATGTGTTATTAGTTTTATGATTTTGAAAATTTATTCTTGCTGCTGACTGTTGCCTCATTTACATTTGGTTTGTTTTACAGTTCCATTTATTTAAAGTAATGACCAGTTTTTTTCCCTGCATATTTTGCAGGTCTCATTCAATTTTCAGAATTGTAATGGTTGATCTCTGCTCAGATTCACGGCATATAACTTGAAATCTATCATTTTCACTCTCAGTGAGCTTTAGTTAAAGATCCTGAGGTTATCTGAAGATATAACAAAATAGATATATACTGTTTTATGTAAATTGTACCCAAAGAAAAGCTGCTGTCTGGTCATATACTGTGACAGCAATAGCAAGAATTGTTACAGTCCATCTCAATTCTTAGAGTATGTGATAATGCATGATATAAATTGAGCTTTCTTTTTGTGAATTTTTTTTTTTTTTCATCAAATTAATCATGGCTTCAAGATTTCCATTTGAAAAGAACAAAAAATATGCTCAAGAACAAATTCTCCTTAAAAAAAAACATAGTACTATACAGTTAATGACTACATCTCAGATTTTGAGTTAAGGAAGTAATAATCTTACAGCACAAGAGAAAATGTTACCATTTTCCTATTCCTTAACCTAGATTTCTATGTTATCTTTCTGACAGGGAAACCTTGAGAGATGTGATCAACATGCTGCGCAACACTAGTAATCCCCAGGTGGAATACATGATCCGCACCATGAAGAAGTGGGCCAAGGACAACATGGTGCCTGTACCATAGATACTAGATTCATATTTTTATTTGTCATATGTTTCTGTTTTTTAAGAACTAGCAGTGATATAAGGCATTAAGTTTGTATAAACTCATAGTGGTGAACAAATGAGAGAGTAGAAAATAAGTGTAAATGAAATTAATATGAGACAACAAAAAATGTGAAGCACCACCGGGGACTATCGGCCAAAAGTGAATTATCACTCAAACATTTTTTTAATTATCACCTTGTCTGTTGTTTGAATGAAAGAAATGCTTTAGTCCTAGATTTTGTAAATATGATGCAGTAGTTTTTTATTCGTGAATACTTTTTTTGTCTTATTCTCATAGAGATAGGTGTTATCCCTACTGTGAAATATAAATGAAATTTATTTGGATCTGGAGGAAGTGTGATTTTGGATATAAAACTATATCAAAGTTTGCAGAGTCACTCTTCCAGCAAAATCAAGAATAGCATGTAAAGAATGTGACATCTGTGACTGTTAAGCAGTAAGAAAAGGAAGTTTGAGGTAGCCAAGTTCCGTGAACATTTTCTACCTATGGTAGTTTTCATGAGTGAAAAGACAAAATATGTTGAATGTTGCTGATATTTCAGAAAAAAAATAAATGTATTTGGCAATGCTCAGATGATAGGCAGAATGTGCTTATGTTAGCTGAAAAAAAAAATATCAAGGCAGTTGACAAAATCTTATTTATTACGGCTATATTATTATTTTTGCTATTACTGTTGCGATTCCTTTAATATTTTTGCAAAATAGGATTGGATGCGGGAGAAATATCTTTTATGATACATATTGAATGAAATGTTAATTTTCATACATATGTGTATGATGAGAGGAAGTTAATTTATAATTGCTTCATCAGAAGGAGAGCACATAAATATATATATATATATATATATATATATTTTTTTTTTTTTTCCTTTTCTTTTGAGGGACATAAGACATTGACAAGACATTTTCAGCAATCAGTTGTGAGTTTCAAGATTTGCAAAATTTCATGCTGCAAGTTTTTCTTAATCTCAAGTTGTTCTGGATGAAAAAGATTGTCTTATGACAAGAGCAATATAACAGATAACTTTACCAAATACTTTCTTTTGCTGGATTTGTTTTTGAACAAACCAGATAGGTCCGCTGGTAAATATCCTGATGTTGAACAAGAAATAATGAAATTTATGCATGAATAGAAATTTTAAATACAGAGCATAATTTTTTTTTTTTATTATGATGTTCCATTTTGTTTTGTGTATTACCAAAAACATGAGCAAAATTCAATGGAAAATTTTCATATGATTAGAGACTTCAAATATCCGTCCAGTACATCTGTAGATTTTTCTTGATTAAATATTGATGAGGTACAATTTCATGACTGTGATAAATATGGAGACTTAAATTTCAGATACTTCTTGTACTGAGAATAAACAAAGTTTCAAAATTTAGCTTTGCAATCATGTTTTTTTGTTTTTTTTTAACCCGTAGTGTGCGCTAGAGGTATTTATACAACAGGAAATCTAAGTTCTCCAAGCAGAGCACATATTTATTTGTAGGAGTTTCTCGCTAAGCTGTGATATTTCTCACCATGTCCCTCAGACTTGGGGGTTTATCTGCCCCAGTGTTTTTTAAAATTGTTGTCATAATGAACACACGCAGCTCCACTGACACTTCTGTAATAGATACAGGAAGGTTTTAGGCAGGGTCATAGCTCTAGAGCTAACTCATACTGACCAAGCCTACTGACTGCCTTGACAGATTTTAATAGATGGTCAGACAGTCAACTGAAGAAATACTCTGCACTCTTTTACTTCTCATTCATTATCTTTCACCTAGTGGTGCAACCCAAGTTTGATGAAAGTGATGTCAGTTAGAAGGAATTTTGCCACAGCTTACAATTTTAATAATTTCATTGCCATTGTTTAAATTTTAAAGCTTCAACATAAATTAGGCATTATGAACATAAGTCAGCTATTTCAAATGTTTTGTCAAAGACATAAGTCGGCGGTAAAGAAAGCTTTTGTGACTCAGAAGATATTTGAGTCCACCAAGATATAAGATAAACAAAGAAAACAAAATAAAAGCCATTTTCCAAATTATACAACTGTTACTTTATTATCTCACATGAGATTCCAGCACAACACTGAAGAAGACAAGGCCATAACAAACATAATTACAACAGTAAATGTCCACACCATTTCCACTGCTTTTTAACAAAAATCACCAGTTAACAGAAATACACTGTATTCGACTGGAGGTCTGATTTCTAATGTTTCAAATTATGACAATCGCAATCAATGTCCACGTCATCCATCTCCAATAACTGTTTAACAAGAATCAACAGTTTTGAGAAAGTAAAGACCGTACAAGTATATAAATGACAGTTTCACCAGGAAACAAAGAAACAATGACATCAATCAACGTCCGAATTATCACCACTATCTCACAACAATCACTTGTCAAAAACAATTAATTGCCTGTAGGATCAATTTCACAGAATGTTATCAATGAATGATAACATCACCGAACTTCATTATTTTAGTTTAAGTAACCATTCAACATATAGCCTACTGTTTATCTCAGATGAAACATTTCACACTAAAAGGCAGCATTAATTATTCACACTGTTTCAGTTTCACAAAATCACCATCTCTAACAGACAAGCACCAGCATCTCAAGAAAAACATTTCACACAATAACGATATGAATAAGCTCCTCTTACTATAGTGCTAACTTATTATTTTCAGTGACTTTAAAAAGAATCATCAATAATATATAGAAGATAGTCTGCCTTAAGTCAAGCAGTTTTAGGTATGAACAATAGTTGAGCAAACCTTTCAGGGAACTGCCGGTTTGGCAAGATTTATAGTGTCTATAAGTACATGGACTACTATGTTATTCCTAATCTGATCTTAAATTTAAAAGGTTTTTGTGTAAAAAAAAAAGAATCACATGAAAATGGACATTTCCTTACATTTATGAAAAAAACTAATCACTCAATTCTCTGTATCTTTGTATAACAGTGACAAAGCAATTTAGTTACATTTTAGTTACATTTTGAACTTCAAAACTTTCATCACCACAAGCATCAAAAAGAGTCTACATTTAATATGAACTCAAATATTCAACGGAACTGACAATAATGAAAGGGCTGTAAGATTGTATAAAGAAGCACAGTTATAGGAGGGTCTCAGACAGTTTGCTAAGAAAAGGCCTTAAAGGTCCACTGTCTTGGTGGTGAAAATCACGAGCTGAGCATGTCAGCACTCTCAAAGTATGTAGGGAGAAGGAACATTTTTTTGGTGTGGTTAAAGATATGTTGTTGTTTTTTTCTACATGAAATCTTTTGTTTGCTTTCTCTTCATAATATTTCATTTGTTGGGGCAATGTTTTTTTGCGTGCGAAAGAGCATATATAAAAATATCAACAAACAAAAAAAAAAGTAACATCAAAATGGTTGATGATATAAATATTCCAAAAGTTACCGATTTTCCGCAGATACAAGTTTTGAGATTTGATAAACCCAAGTGTGTGGCCAAAAGACTTTAGGACTGTACAACTACATTGTTACTGAGATGTTGAAAGCAAGATAAATTATGTTTGCTAACTGTAACTAGGAGGACGAGTACACTCAGGCTTTATACCATGAGAAATCAGTTGTTAAGATGCAGATTCCAAGCACCACACAACACCATTCAAAAAAGAACAACAGCCGAGTAAGCACACACTGAGTAACATCTGCTAATGCATTGGAAAAACAAACATATTACTACAGACAAAAAAGGCAATTCAGAATAACAAATTTGAGCTTGGACAATGCACTCTTTTCCTGTGCAAGAAATATTTTGAACAACACAGAAATTCAAAGACAGATTCAGTGTACACCCCACAAGTGCTAAAACAACAAACATGAAAAAAAAGCAAATCACAAAGTGCTGTTCTGAGTGCAAATTCAGGCTTTTGACAATTCTGCATGCAAACACATTTTGTTCTTTACATAATCATGTAAAAACTTGAATGCTATAACAAAGAAAGACTGGAGAAAAACAAATTTCATAAACACAGTATTCATATAACACATCATTCTGTTACATATATTTCATTAGTGATATGACAATGGCCATGAGTTCAATGTCACCTTGAGGAATGATAGTAGAACTACACTTTGATCACCTGTTAAATGACAACATTCCTGCAGGAAACAAGCTATACAGTATCTACAAACACCTATACAATATCAACAGTCTAAAATTTCTCAGACTGGAGTTTTAAAAGCCACATTGTCAGTTTACTTTGATGGGATTTAGGAGTAACAATGAGATTCCCATATCAATCTGTATCTGAGTAGGTAAGAAATCTACTGATGCAGGTGGTTTGATGGCGTGGCTGTCTAATCACAATGTACATCACTGCTGTTGTGATGTGTGTGGCACCAAAATGGGTTTCTTGAGCCTGCATACAGAACTCAAGGCCACCACCCCTGACACGGGAAGCTGTGAGAAACAAAACCAGAGCCCAAAGAATGTAAGGGATAACTATTGAGGCCATTTGCTCCACAAGGAGTAAAGATGAATGTCAACAATACATAAATTGTAATAACAACAACAGGACAAAAGAATGAGTTGAATGAGTTTTCACTTGAACAATAATGTAAGTATCATTTCAGATGTCCAAGACCAAAAAAAACCACAGAAACACCAAAGTCAATCAAATCAAGATATTCAAAGATCTGTGATCAGCTCATCCATAATGTATATTTGTTCCAGATCAGCAAGGTCTGACATAAATAGTGAAAATCTTGAGACCACACAGACAAACGGTCTCCTTTGAAAAGCCTAGCAAAAATTAAAATTTTTACTTCTATCATGTGAAAAAGTATAAATATATTTGCCACATAAATAGATGTAATGAGCATGTTAAGATCACATAGAAAAATAATTTTCTTGAAGTAAGCCACTTGCTAAATTTGAAATTTTTACCTTTTACAGCTGAGGAATATACAATAAATTTGCTCTTTTCTCATAAAACACTTTTATGAGAGTGCATGATATTATCCCCCTCAAAATTCTTCATATTCAACAATAAATGAAAAGTCATCGCTAGGGCAACCATGGAAACTGTACACAACAATTTAGCGAAATTCTCTCCAAAACTGATTGAATAAAATGTGCGGAAAGCCGGTAATATATACTGAAGCAAAATTGAGTTCAAGTTTTCAATTAAAAAATTTCAATCTGAGTTTATCCAGGTTTTTATCCTCATGCATGGGACACCATTGAAAATCCCTCTGCAGATAGGAAGACTCTAACCATATTCAGTTTTTTCTGCTTTTCAATGACCAGTCCTCCATCTAGAAGTGGATGTTGGATTTTTATTTACAAAGTAGGAATTACAGAGATACAGGAAATGCAACTTACATTGATAGAAAGATACCTAGAAAACTGTTTTTCATGTCATTCTCTCTTACTGCTGATTAAGATTTCTATGTTTTCCATTTGGCCTTTGCCCAGTCATTCAATTCCCATCACTAGCCATGCTCTCACCTTCTATTAGATGACAAATGACTCGAAATCTTTTTGAATGGGAAACAGGGTTATCTCATTCTCCCTGTTTTCCCTGGTTGCGTGCAAATATATTAATTTTATGCTGTCTTTGAAATGGTATTACAGAATATCCCAAAGAGATGACTAAGGCAAAGGAGAGCAATCAGATGCAATTCAAATAGTCATAAGCTGTGTCCCATTTGCCTAAACTGTCAAGAGCATGGCAGACTGTGCGACAATGTTTCTATGTTATGGTGAATATAACTGACTTAGTCCTGATCCCAAATGACTTAAATATGCAAGTAATGAAATGACAAGGAGTTGATACATATAATTTGTTCAAAGAAATCATAAAAGATGATTATGAATACAAATACTTTATTCATCCATAAGAAAACACATTACTGGTAGGCTATATTAGATGTTTCAATCTTGTGTTTTATGTGATGTTGTCCAAAGCTGAACCAAAAATTTCTGGAGGATGGGCTTGTCATGAGAATTCCATTAATATCAAAAGTGAAATGTTTCTGTTAACACTGACAACAATTTGATGGTTAATGCATGAAAATAATGAACACAAACAAATAAACAAAAACCAACCTAATTCATTCAATAACCAGTGATTCATCAATAACAAAGGCCAATGATGAGTAACATACAACAAATAACAAGTAACTTCTAGATTGCCATTTGTGAGCAATAACAAAGCAAAAAGTAAATTTTCCCCTTCCATGCAATTGCCTCTCTCTGATACAATGTTTTTGTCTGCAGAGTGCCATTTAATGATAGATAGCGACTGACAAGTGGTAGATCACATTCTCTGTCTGATACTTTCCTGAACACTATTCAGACATCTGTCAACAATCATGTCATGAATGCTTAGAAACAGTTATGTCATACTGTAACACTTCAAGTGTACAAAAAACAAACAAAAAAACACACAAAAAAACTATCTGATATTATTGCACCACATTGTCTCTTATCAACAGATTTGTTTCGACCAAGCAAACAGCTGGAAATCCCCAAATTTTAGTGTGTGCATGTTTTTTTTCTTTTTTTTTTTTTTTTGTGGTGAGGGGGGGGGGGGATACAAACACTCCAAAGTGTTCAATACTAGAAAAAAGCACATAAAAATTCACTGGACTAGCGACAATTGTTCACAGATCCTATGGCTGAGCAGTAACAAACATCAGTGTTCTATTTTTAGCAGGGGGTACAAACAATTTTATGGGGATTTCCAGGTTTTTGCTTAGACAGATATGAACTATTCACTTTAAAGTCTGCACAGCAAGACTGATGGACAAACATTTCAACTCTGATGACATGAAAAATAATGATGTCTTTCACTTTCAAAAAAGTAAAGTTAATGCCACAATATTGCAAAAAATAATTGAAAGAAACAATGAAGAAAACAATATTGCTATGTGGTGAACAGAGCGAATGTAGAGAAGTTGTGACTACTTTTTACAAGGTCAAAAAATGGAACAACAATAAAAAAAAAGGCGCCGGCTATTTGGGCCTACTGGTGCAGCTAGACCCGGGGGTCTATCTGGGCCTATTTTTGCGCCTC
>JBCAUA010779709.1:0-14841 GCA_038406235.1 Peronia verruculata
TCCCACCCCTCCGCCCTTCTCTCTCTCCCTCTCTCTCTCTTTCTCTCTTTCGTTCTGTCTGTCTGTACTGTTTTCACTTTGTATTCTCTCTCTCTCTCTCGCCACAAGCTGTTGATCTCTCTCTCTCTCTCTCTCTCTCTCTCTCTCTCTCTCTCCCTCTCTCTCTCTCTCTCTCTGCACTTTTCACACTTTTATACTCTTTCTTTTCTTCTTCATTACCTTTTCCTCCCAAAGTATTTTATCTTCTCCCTTCACTCTCTCCCCTCCTCCTTTCTCTTTTTCTCTCTCCTTTCTCTCTCTCTTCTCAAACTTCCACTTGATCCACATCTCACGGTCCAGCACTCTAAAAAAACATGGAGACCAAACGAGACCAGGTCTAAGACCTGACATAATAATGTTAACACAACCAGGAGCTCAGTCTACGCTGGTTCCCTACCAATATACATACGCACATTGTCTGAGCGTGTCACATGATCACAAAACCTACCTGGTGTGAATCAAATCTGCGCGTGCAGCAAAAGTGGATCAAGGCTGTGATTAAGTAGGTCAAGGCCAGGCGCTGTAGGACTCCAAAGATTCGGACATTGGGTAGGTCGGCCACTGGATTGAGGGTGGTAGGGGAGGGGGGGGGGGGGGAGAGAAACAACCGGTTAGTGACGTGAGAGTAAAATAGAACTCAATGAGAGACAACCTTTGCCGACTGGGAGATAGTTGTGTCCAGCGCTGTTACTTCCCTTCTGTTAGACAAAACGGGCGCTAAGTGACTTTGGTAAAGAAGAAAATAAATACAAATCCTTTACTCCAAGTCAGTTGAAAGATTAATCACAACAACAACAACAAATGATAACATTATATCAATAAGAAGAAAACATTCTGTTTACAACATACCTTGCTTTTTTTTTTTTTTTTCTTGGGGAAGGGGAGGGAAGATTTTTCAATGTGTATGTTTTGAAGAAAAAACAAGAACATTTTACACAGCTTGTGCAACAGCTCTCGTGTCGGGCAAAGGGAGGTAACAGGACTTGGTACAACGGCCGCCCATTAGTGACGCAAATGAAAAACGGAGCGCGAAGACTGTGACGTCAGCGGGTCATAACGACCATGCGACACAAGCAAACACACTCACATACACACACACAAGAACTCGGAAGAAAGAGCGCATTTATATCCTCGGCAGTTTATCCAGCTGGATGATGATTGATACCTCAGAATTCTCTCAGAAATGAGTCTTCTTTTTTTTTCAGCCAGCAAGGTTACTTTTTTTTTTGCCAAGTACAAGAGGTGCAGGATAAACATTGTAAAGAAAGGGGGGGGGGGGAAGAATCACTTTTGTTAATGTTACCTGAAACAGATGGAGCAAATGTGAAAAAGTATCACCATGAGAAAAATTTTCGAGAAAATCTTTCTCATTTGAAAATAAACTTTTCAGAAGTTTTCCTCACTGTTATGTTACACTTTATATATGTCTCTTCAACTCCTGATGGAGATTATCTCGGTCACTGTTATGGAGGCTACTTATTTTCCTTGGCCAAGAGTTGTTTTCCTTGGCCAAGAGTTGTTTTCCTTGGCCAAGAGTTATTTTCCTTGGCCGAGAGTTGTTTCCCTTGGCCAAGAGTTGTTTCCCTTGGCCAAGAGTTCCTTCCCTTAGCGAAACTGTCCATTTTATGATTATTATGATTATTCATGTTGATCATCAACGTAGGTTCTGTCATGTCCATATCATTCTGTGCTCACGTTCTAAAATGATATAATGGTGACACTCAGTATTATTATGATGATGTTTGTGGCTATATGTACACCCAGAATGAAGTACAATGTTTGTATCCCAATGTCCGAATGGTTTTAGTCCAATAAACCGTGTTAACTGGTCCGCTATCAGTTTCTATGAGATCTGTCTATGACTGGTAAATGCTCGATGATTCACAATATATGAGGAAACAACAGTTACTCACATTTCAAAAGACAAGCTCAGGAGTAATTTTTTCTTTCTCTGTAATGCTTGTCTTATAGATCTACCCCGGGTACTTTGCCAAGGGAGGTACCTTGACTGTGTCAAAATGATTCATTGCTTAGCATTGTGAAAACTTATCGACATGCTGTCTGGTGGAGAAACGAGCCAGTCCATGGACAGCTGTCTAGACCGTGTCAATCATTTTTTTTTTTTTTTTGTTCTTATTAGTGTGATATGTTTCTCTGATATCTTTTACAGTACTTAACATAAAAAAAAGTCTGAAAAAAGAAAAATAACCTTTATCAACACTGACACATACAGCATGAATTCTCTCCCCTCCGATAAACAATTTCTTTAATAATCTTCTTTATTTTCTTCCAAGCACTGCTATTTCTGTGCGGACGTACAGTCACCTACTCACTCACTCACTCACTCACATACTCACTCACTCACTTACCTACTCACTCACTCACTCACTTACCTACTCACTCACTCACTCACTCATTGACTCATTCACTTACCCCAATGGTGAGTGCCCAGCATGAAGCCGATGACGAAGATTTTGACAGCTCGCCAGACAATTTTCCAGCTAATCCTCGGCAGACTCCAGCCCTTCCGGAACATGCTCTTGAAGGAGAAGTTCATGGATACGCCCATGATGAACACAAACCTACACACACACACAGAAAATGACCAGAGGGGAATGCCGTGAGAAGGATACATGGGGGTGAGGGAGGGAGGGGGGAGAGGATGTTGTAAGTTAAGTGAATGAGTGAGTGAGTGATTGAGTGAGTGAGTGAGTGAGTGAGTGAGTGAGTGAGTGAGTGAGTGAGTGAGTGGTGAGTGAGTGAGTGAGTGAGTGAGTGAGTGAGTGAGTGGTGAGGGAGGGAGGGAGGGAGGGAGTACAGACTTAGGTTTGATCAAAATAATGTATGTGGTCAGTCCCAGCATGAATGAGAATATTTTGTGTAAAAATGTGCGTATTTCTGCGTCTGTGTGTCTTTATGTTCATGTATGGATGAGTCTATGACTCTTCAGGTATCACTGTTACTACTATTACGACTACTACTACTAAAAATACCACTACCGCCACTTTTACTACTACGACTACCACTACTACTATTGCTGGTACTGCTGCTTCTCCGGTTGCTGCTACTGCTACTAAGACTCTATAACTACTACTACCAATGTTACAATTACCATTACTGCTTCTACTACCAGTCTACATTATTGCTTACCGTTTTTGTTCTTCGGAAAGACATTTTATTACATTACATCGACAACTTAGTTAATATCAAGATATGTTCCAATGTTAGAGAAATGCCAGGCTGAGTATATCAGACATGTCCAGATGACAATGCAGCGTTATGTATTTGAAACGTTTACTTGTTACACAGACCTTTCGTTGATCGAACCAACCAAGTATCGATCTTCTAAGGGACCCCCCCCCCCTCCAAACTAAAAAAAAAAAAGCATAATTAACCTTGTATTATGACTCCTTACCTAGGAAAGCATTGGTTTCTGTTTTTGTTTGGTTGTTCATTTGTTTGTTTGTTTGTTTGTTTGTTTGGGGGCTGGTGTTTGGGAGTAGAGGGGAAAATTGGTGAATAGTAAATTACTATTTCTCATCTGTAAATTCACCTTAAGTGGGTGTAACCCTGGACATGTGGAATTGTATATGAAGCGGTTGATAAATGGGTCGCTTTTTTTTTTTTTTCATACCTCAGTCTAGCATTTGTTTATTCCTGGCCCAGCCCGGACCCTTAGTCTGCTTCAAATATTCCTCATTCGTTTTTTTCCCCCGACCTACATATCTTGTTGTTTTGTATGTGGTAATCTTTATGTGCTTTCATGTGTATGAACGTGTGTGTGAAAGTGTGTATGAGAGTGAGTAGGTGTTTCTGCTTGTGTATGTGTATGTGTATTATGTGTATGTGGGTGGGTGTAATTCTTACACAGATTGAAATCCTGTCAAATTCCATCAGATGACCCGATCTTGGACCTTAATTCATGGGAGCAAAAAGAGATTACATTGTAGAAAACAATTACACCGTCCCGCCCTCCCCCTCCCCCAAATCCACGCCATCTGAATGGACGGCCTCCCTTACAATTCGGACCATCAGAATCTCCGCGTCCTGAGAATGATACCCATCTTTCCATTATGATGAGGTCGACTTGGGAGAGAAAGAAAAATGGAAACAGTTGGAGAAGAGGAGGGGAGAGGAAGAGGGGGGGGGTGGAGAAGGAGGCGGGCAAATGGAGAAAGAGAATTGGTTTTTAATCGAGTATTCCCAGTCTGAAAACCCTGAAAGTAGAGTGAACGGCGCAGTCAGAGACGATTTTTGTAAAAGCCAGAAATGAACAAGATTTAAACCTTATTGGAGACGACAGACTCTGGCGATAAGCAGACAAAGGCAGGCAGACAAAAGGACGGGAGATAATGTCTAGAATAGGGGCGATCAGATAGGCAGACAGACATGTAAAAAGATATAATATTGATTATTACTTATAACATAAGAGGGTGGACATTGGAGGGGGGGGGGTGGGGGGTCCGTGATGGATGGATGGCTGGATAGGTAGATGAATGGAAGAGTGGCTGAATGGATGGATGGATGGATGGATAGGTGGATTAATGGATGGATGGATGGACGGATTAAACCATGTAAATAAATGTGAAGGCTTAAATAGTAATCAGTTTTATTTTTGTATAATATTTTATTGTAACCTTGTCTTCCCTAAGAAAGTAGGATTATCTCGGCTTTTTGTCTACCTGCCTGTGTCGGGTGAGAAGACTTTTGTAGGTAGAACTTTGGAATTGGGAAATTTTGCCCGAACATCGGCGTCTCCATCCAGGCTTTATCCGATTTTGAACCACCAAAGATTCTTTAACATGCGTAACTCAGAAAAAGATGAAAAGCCAGCTGGATGAAGCCAGAAGATAATCAAACGGCCATTATCATCATCATCTTCGACATCTGTCTTAGACATGTCATTTTTTCTCTGCCCTGTCTGCTTGCGCCATATTAGCAAGACTTTTTGTGGTGTTCATGCATGTGAGCGGGAGTGTGTGTGAAGGCCTTAAGAGTGTGTATTATATTTTGATTGCATATATCCCAGCGACATATTCTGAGTTTTTGTTTTTGTTTTATGTTTTTCTTTTTTTTTTTAAATAAGAGGGGGGGGGGGGGAGTTTTTTTAACAACTCCTTGCCATTCGCTTGTCCGGCGAGCAAGTTCCCCACAATGGGAAGAACAACGGCCAACTCCCGGGAGTTTTGTCGGGGTAACGTCCACGTGTGAACTGCAGTGTGGCCAAAGAATTCCGCACATCAAAGACACTTGCTGACACTGCATTCCCTATCTTGTCTTACGCGAATTTGCATGACACTTTCGCAGCCGGGATGGGGCGGGCGGTGTAAAAACGAAACATCTGCGGCTGGACGGGGGGAAGATTGTGAATGAAGTGTGAAAAGGAGGAGGAGATAATGGCCGGTCGGCCTCTGATCATAAAATTTAAGGGAGGGTTTAGTCCTATTTTCTGAATCAGTTTGACAGTTCAAGTTCCTACAGTCGTGCTGTCGCGTGATGGGAGGAGCATAAATGTGTTGAGATGAAGTGCTGCGCAAGCTTAGATTAGTTACATCGACTCAAGCATTGCTTTTTCCTTTGATCTTATAAAGGCGGGGGCAGGAGAAAAAGATCGACTCATTAGTGAATACGGGTGAGTCGACGTTGATTCATCACTATGATTTTTAGTAAAGTAAAGGAGCCCCGGGACCCGTTCCAAGAAAAAAGATCGACTCATCTGAAAGTCGACACATAAGGGTTCGACTCAGGTGTGGTCGACAGTAAAGGCATGATGCAAGAGGGTTTCCAAGAGAAATTTTAAGATAAATATATAACGTGACCTAATTTTGGACTGAAACAGTTTGCCACTGTTGCCATCGATATTAAAGTAATGCCGTTCATGTCAGTCAAGCAAATATTTGGGGATAGGACGGAAAAACAGATTTGTCTGCCATGTCTGGGAAAGTTTGAGATTGATTGGATTAGTGGTTTGTATGGAGAAATTTGTCTTCTGCCTCGTTGATTCTGATTTTGTCCATTTCTCCAACAGAACAGTCCAGTTAACTATGATTTTAATGAAATAAGAGAAGCAGTGAAGACTACATTCATGTCCACTGTTGTTTGTTTTCCAGCTTCTAGATGTTTTCTTGGAATCGAATTTGTGATCTGTATCATATTGTGACTTTGGTTTAAAAGTGATATTTCATGGATGTTTTCCATTAGCGAATTCTAATATTTTGTTCTTGTGACCACCCTCAGGTTCCACGGGTGCAGCTGGTCCCAGACTGTTCACTATCCATCAAGTGGATATCTGCACGGATAATTTACCAAAGGCTCACACCTGGTGAGTGCTTTTTCAAGTCCCCTCTCGCTCTCTCTCTATCTGTCTATTTCTCTCTCTTTCCTTTTCTCTCTCTCTCACACCTTTCATCTGTCTTTTCCTCCTTCTGTCCTTACCCTGTGCATTCCCAGACTGAACTGTGGTTAGTGTAACCAGCTTTATTTGCTGACCTGACAGTGAAAAGAGGGAAGGGGGAGGGGGGGGGGGGTTGTGGTATGAAAGAAATGATGTGATTTATAGCACACTGGGATAGTGAGGTGGCAGTTGTGTTTGTTCATTTCATTTCACTCCGACCTAAAATAATGTCGCCTGCGTATCATTCATTTGACATTAGCAGTCAATATCAGTCAGTATCTGGTGCCAAACGAACAATTATTTTTCAGTTATAAATATGAAGTTTGAATGCTATAGTGCTTAAAGTATATCTCAACATACAGGGTCAAAGGTTATGTTTTAGTGTCTGTATAGACATGATGGCCTTTTGAGACCATCAGCATTGGTGTACTGACATATTAGCAAAGTTGAGGAATTTCAGAGGAAAATAGCATATGAATTGAGGCCTTAAGTTAGGCAGAGAGTAAGGACTGGGGTCTAAACTTTGAGATTCACACGGGTGGACCTAACTCAGAATTGTCTCTGTTGTCGTGTTTACCAGTTAGATCAAACTAAATCTTCTCTTTTTTCTTCATGGCATGCTCACTTCAAATTTATCTCATTTTTCCTTCTGCATTTTCAGTTTCAATCGCCTGGACATCCCGCCATATGAAACGTACGAGAAATTTCTCGCTAAGCTGACCTGTGCCGTTGAAGAGACATGTGGATTTGCTGTGGAATAACTCTGCACATCTCGGCAGCAGGAAGGGGGGTTATTTCCCTTCTATACAGTCAACGGACTGATGGTGACTCATCTTCACCGACACCGAATACCTCGGCGATTTTATGCTCTGTCTTCCGGCTTATACCATTGGAGTGGATGAATTCATGGATGTGGTTAAGACATTTGGATGGATTCATGGATATGGCTGGGCACCATCTTGTATGTGACAGAATGAGTGCTAAGAGGAATTCTATTACTTTCTGTTCAGCTTTTGGCAACACACTTAGAAATCTTGAATTTCAGAATCATTATGTCCTGGCCATTTCAGGCACTGGTAAACATGGATATTTTCAAAGGATCACCCTCAGCATAAGTGGCTACAAGGTTATATGTACTTCAGGAATACATAAGTGGTTCACTGGATAAAACGCACGACAAATCATCTGATCTGCTGGTGAGGTATATTTGTGGCCTTTTTGCCCAGATTTTGTGACTTCAGGCAGGCAAATTTTTTCTGCGATGGCTGATCTTCATCATCGACATGACCTCTGACATTTGATCCAGTTTACACCATTTCAATCTCTGTCTCCCTAGACTGGCCAACTTCAGTCCCCCAGTTTATGTCTAGCGTTGCTGGTGTGTAAATGTCTGACCAATGGGCTTGGCATAGCTGTTGGATTACCCAGAATGCAATACAAGCGCGGTATGGCAAATGTTGAGAACCAGCGAGAATGTGGTTGTTCTTACATGTCCGATGTGTTCAAAACACTCAACACCTGAATATGCCTCGATCTTGAGTGAAGTCAAATGTTGACAGCGCAGCAGTGAAAGGTCATGTGTGCATCTTACTGGTTGCTTTTGCTGGACGTCACAATCTCTCCAGTCAGAGCCGGCTTGAGAACTATCACAGACCGTAAATTTATTATTTTTGTCTCTTTCATTCTCTGAGTGGGTGCATGGATGTAGAGAATCGAGACTGACTGAGATCCTATAATGTAAGATAAAGGAGGAGTTTGAAATTTGTGAATTTTGTTCATAGGTTTTGTTATCATATTTAAAAAAAAATGATGGATAAAACAGTTTGTATTTTTGTTGTATATTTCCTGTGGATTATGCGTGAATTAGTATCCGTGTTTGATTGTGGAGATGTTGTAAATTCTATAATGCTGCTTCTTGAATCTAAAGGAAGTTTAGATATTGAATTATGTGACACGAGATTGGAGATGGGATGACGTTTAAGCTGATATTAGGTTTTGTATATATAATATAGTGATCCAGCAGATGAGGCAAAGCTTGGCAATCTCGATGCGGTGCCGAGACAGATTGTCTTTGTGCGACCGCTGGCAGTGTTCAGTGACATTTGACAGACCATGAGGAACACAGAAACACAGATCTGCCGAGTGCCGAGGAGGCTGACTGCAATGTCAGGAATCTCCAGGAGGAAAAGTGAGAACCAGGTAAAGGCTTCAAACCATTTACATGACCAGAGAGGATTCAACAACCTTCAGCTTGGTGATCCGCTGGATTAACTTATTCCATGCCAGGTGTATTACGGTACCACATCTGAGCCAAACCTGATTGGCCAGTACCTATACTGAGAGATAATATCGACAATGTATCACCTCTTGATTTAATGTGGTAATCTGTATCAGTGATCTATCGTTTTTGAGTCAATTTTGGTAGCCTGTATCAATGATATATATTGTGAAATGGCATGGCAAAAGTTAAATCAGTCTTACTGATCAATGCATCTGTAATCTATTGTTTCATTTATTTGTTCTCTTATCATCTCATGGAACATTGTTGATGATGTTGTGCTTTTGAAGCTGTCAAGCCATCCTGTGATTGGCTTATGTGTAGGTGGAGAATTGTCCATCTCACAGGGTACCACCCACAAGGGGTGTGGCCAAATGCATTCTCCTCCTTCTATCTGTCCAATGATCTAGTACTGTACTGTCTGATACTACTGCTGAGCATGAGCTCCTGTGTTCATTATCACTTTGCAATTTCTTCTAGGCCAGTATTCTGTCTCGTCACTCTAAACATGTTATAATGTCTTTAAAAATTAATGCCAATGCTCAAAAATCATTGTCCTAGAAATGGCTAGGACTCAGTAAATAAAATGGAAGTCATGATTCGAAGGAATAATTTGCCCATGCTATAGTTTACTGATTTTTGCTCCTTTTAGCATCATTTGTGGATGAGGGTGGGAATTATATGAGGGTTTTGGGTCGGAAAAAAGTAATGCTCAATTCAGGGAAGAATCAATATTTTGGAAAGATACGGGAGATTAGAAAGTGTTACTGTGGAGAACAATCCATAATCCCATCTGTTCATCCAGTGGAAGTCAGTCTGATGCCTGTATCAATTTTGGCTCATCAGGAGCCCAGTCACCAGTCAGTATCCATAGACTTGATCAGGTAGTGCATTTGCTAGAATAGGCTGACTTAGCCATGTCTTTGAACTGTTTTGGAACAGTTTGTGTCATAATCAATGCAATTAGGATCAGTAAAATTAAACTATAACTCCAACATTGTTATCTAAAAGTCCGTGACAAATCAGAACTGTAAATGTTGCATAACTGGATGAAATGTCTCATATCAAAGTTTTCCATAGGTAGCGTTAATTATTGTTGTCAGCTGAAAATAAAACTGGGGGCTTGATATTGGTAGGGAAAATTATTTAAGACTGACAGCAAAACAATGTCAGTTTTTGAGTGTATTGAGTTCTTGATATCACATTAAAGATTATTTATTTCCCTTTCTTTTGGGGAACAGTTTTTTGCTCCACCTTGAGCAGAAGTTTAAATACTGGCAATTAAAGATGATGAACATGGCTTTGCTGGTGAAACTGAATTTAGTGAGAAAATGGTCAAAAGTCAGTTTTCTGATCATTGTTAAACCTCACTTAGGTCATGTCTTTGAATCATAATTTTTTTATTTTTTCTCTAATTTCAGCAGTTTTGACTCTCAATAAGATTTTTAGAGAGACATAGATTTGTTCAATGCAAAAATTGTTTTTTCCGTGAAAAATTCCCACTTTTAAAAAAAGAAAAGATTTCCCCAGAGGCCTCAGGTTAGGAGGGCTGGATTTCACGGTGAAACGTCACCTATAGCTATGAGCTTTGTGGGTCAGGATATTCATATTGAGAAGTGACTCCTGAAATTCTGTGATCAGTCAAATTCAATTTTCTCAACAAAGCTCACTTTGATGCCTGATTCATTTGTTTATCAATGTTGTAACAAATTGCCAGTTTATAAACTGTATTAGTGACTGTGAGGGAAGGCCCGGATCCTTAGGCCATTGTTTATACCATCACCTTTCAACACTTAAGAGAGATTATAAAATGTGTATCTTTATTCACACGTTTGACAAAAGATGAGGGAGAGAAAGGAAAATGTCAATGGGAGATCGATTTGCAGATTATCTGTCCTTCTCAAAAGGAGGACTTGTGCAAGGGGAGATCATTTTGACTAGCCAAATTACTCCCCTTTGCCAGACAAAACAGGTGTTTAGCAAGCAGTGAAAAGAGCCAAAAATCCTTTTACTGCTTTTGCTTGTCATTCGAAAGACTGGTCGCAAAAAAATTTGATAAAATTATAATAATAAGAAGAAAACATTCTCTATACATCATAATTTTTTTGGAATTTTTCATGGATTTCAAACAAAGGGCACTACTTGTTCAGTCCCTCTTCCGTCTGGTAAAGGGAAGTAATATGACTGAGCACAACGATCTCCCAGATTTAGAAAGTGTTGAAGGTGATGGTATAAACAACAAAAGGTCACGACAGTTACACCCCTCGTTACCAATGTCATCATCAGCATTCTGCACCTCGTCAAAGTCTGTTGAATTATAAAATTTTAATATTACCGACAGATGGCGAAACTGTGACCTTGTGATGTCGCTTGCTGTTATAGTCTGTGAGGGTCTCGGGGCTGTAGACTTGAGCTTTGCAACAGGTTGGGAATAGAGTTTTGTTGTTCGTTTGTCCATCTGTCCATCAGTGATCAAGTGCCTTAGTCAACGCAACTGTGGTTCCCCTCATCTCAGCGACAACAGTTACATCCCTTTGTTGAAAGATTTGACCTTTGCCCCTGTCACCCCATCCCACCCTGCATTTGCCTAGTATTTTTTTAAATTCGTATTTTGGTGAGCCATCAGTTTTTCAGCCAATCAAAGTACTTTTCCATGCTAAATAGATGAGGTGTGGATAAGCATATTAATGTATTATCTTAAACTTGAAGGGTTTCAGAACAAAATGAGACATATCCATAATTGCGGTTTAGAGAAAAATGACAATGGTTAGTAATTTATTATTAAGGATTAAGGACTAGAATTTTCTGAAGACTTTCGGGAAGGATAAGTTGCATTTGGTGAAAAGGAAAGTTCTTACCATATAGCGTTATCACCATTCCCGGTATTGAGGGGTATAACTCTAAAATTTTCAATAATGGCGTTTGTTGCATTTTGCCCTGAAACCTTTCACTTGTGAATCGAGAATTATGAAAAAATTTATCATTATGAGGAAAAAAAAATATTTCCATAAGATAATGAATTTTTCAGACTTTTAGTTGAACATGTTACAAAATGTTACATGGTTTGTTTTATTTTATACCTCATGTGTGTAGTAAAGGGAAATAATTTGGCTGACAGAAAAATAAGTACAGCTCAATAGGGTGACTGCAGTCGACACCCACCTGTCACTCAGGTGTAGTCGACAGGTAACTGACACAGGGTGGGAGATGACTCTTACTCTTACCATATCATTCTTTGTCCAGGCGGGCAGACATTATACGTAGAAAAGATACCCAATACATGTATTTTTTTTTTTTTTTTGTCAACCTTTGTATTGATGGTCAGTATTTTTGTGAACATGGGAGTGTCTCTAGCTAGGTCAGGGTGACCTTTGACATTGGGCCTGTAATGCCTTGCGTTCCGATATATGGCTCTGGCAAGACTCTCGGCGTAGCATTTAGAAATGCAAATACCTTGTTTCTTTCCACCATTAAGCAAGACAAGAAAGGGGGAGAGAGTGAATATTTCATCTGCCGGTTGTCCGGTCTGGCAATATTTAGCGGTCATCACGGGCGGAACGACAATGGTCATCCTACACCATCTGTTCCACATTATTAAAGAAACTCTTCTCATCTGTCCCATGATGTGCAGTTTGTTTGACAGTCTGTTGGAGAGTTTGATCTTGTCAGTGAAACAAGTTACGTACAAAAATGTCAAAGGCTCATTCTATTTCCACTCTTCTTAATGTTCCTTTTTTTAAAAAAAAAGTTTATTTTTTTTAATAACGATCAACAGTCGGTCTTCAATATGTAATTAATTTAAGATTTCAGTTATCCTAAACTGTAAGTGGGAGTATGATTGTATATCAGAGAGCAACTGAGTGGAAGGAGAGAGAGAAAGACAGAATAAAAGAGTGAGAAAGAGAGAATAAAGGAGAGAGAAGGAGTAAGCGACTGTCAGGCTGAGCACTTCCATGATTAAGGCCGTGGGCGACTGTCCACAGACCCCCAGCTTTTGTGATGTTGTTTTCAGCTGTATTTGTGAGTGAAACATGTGGATGAATTCTGAATTTGTGCAGATAAATGGCAGTGTTGATCTGTCTCTCTGGACATAGTGGATGTGATGCCTGAAGTCCGAGACAGGAATCAAATCTGACATTGATGGTTATGTGGGTCATGTGAATAACTGTCCTCTCATCAGTTACCCAGTGCATAAGCTCAGTTCTCTTTTGCCCTATCTCCATTTTTCACATTTTGAGAAAATTAATGAGTTGTGTGTAGCAACTGCTTTTGTACATGTATAGGAGATAGGACAAAATGATTTTCATAATATACATTTACCTGTTTGGGTAAGCGATCAGTGATTTACTATAACTATCCCCTTTTCACAGGACCACATATATATCTCCAAATCGACCAAAATGGAGATAGGATAACAGAGAACTGAGTTCGCGAGTGGTGTTGCAAGCATCAGTTGTGTTTTTGTTCTGGGCAGACTTAAATCACAGAGGTACAAATAAACAAAATCACTGCACTGGGCACAAAGATTTTTTTCTTTTTTTTTCGTGTGTGGAATTTAAGAGGATACAGCATTGTCTAAACATGCAAACAACTGACATCTTGGTCAAACGGAATCTCCTGTTGTTCATGTTCAAGTCATCCATCCTAGCATCGCTTGGGGCCCTGTACGAAGTTACGGCCTATAACAGGATCAGATTAAAGAGGAATCTGTCAATAGATTTGTTCCAACCAAGCGAACAGCTGGACTGGAAATCCCTATCTAGTTTTAGTAGGGGATACAAACACTGCAAGCTGTTTGTTGTCATTGACATAAAAAAATACAAATGTATATAAAAATACATATGGGATCAGTGACAATCGTTCTCATATCTCGCAGTGGAGCGGTAACAAACATCAATGAATATTCTATTTATAGCAGAGGGGTACAAACACTCCGGCTGGGATTTCCCGGCTTTTGTTTAATCAAATATGAATCATTTAGATGCCGAGGTGATGAAAAAGGGGTTTCTGCATAATGTGATGAGGTACAAACGTTGGAAAAGCCATGCGGTTCGTGGCTGTTTTGTTGATTTGTAATGATCAACAGCTGATTCCAATTTACCAAGATGTCAGTGTTTGTTGATGCCAGGAAAGCAATTATCAAAGGTATATATATGGAACCCACTGTTTGAAATAATGCACAAGTATTGAAGTGAAGATGTTGACATGCTTTAGAAATGAATACAATCTTTTGTATGTTTTGTTTATTATGGCATAATTCCGTCTTGTGTGCTGTGCTGTAACTAGTGTAAGGTATGAGTCTGAGTAAACTTAAAGTTTATCCCAAGTAACTATGTGTACACGTGTCAAAGATTGTTGACACTGGCACGATGTCAGTTGAATGTGACAAGTCATGCACAAATTCATTTCTCATCATTTTATATCAGTCATTTGCTGGGTGAAAACTCACGTGAATCAATTCTCATGTTTATTTTGTATCAATCATTAGCTTGGTGAAAACTCACGTGTGTTTGCGTCTGCGACCTTTTCCTCAATTCTGCTTTTTAATAATAATAGTAATCTCCCTTTTTGTACTTTGCCTATCCAGTTTAAGTTATCGTTTTGATATAATTGCGGTTACTATATATAGATATTTTTGCAGTACATCACTTTTGATTCAGTGGTCACGTCAGCTGATATGAGTGGTCACTTTGTCTGTGTTTGTCGAGAAAACCTGCAAATAAGCGTCATCATCATCATCTTGACATAATGTTGTCCCATTCATCCATAAATTTTGTATTTGAGAAAGTAAAAGCATGTATATTGACAGAGGAAGAAAGATATTAGCAAATAATAGAACTATTTTTGTACTGTGGTGCTGTCGGGACTATGGATTCCTGCAGAGTTGTTATACTGATGTCATAATGTCAATAGCATAACGGGAGCGAATACACTAGCTCTCGGGTGTTTACCCATCATCCACCTGTCCACTGGTCACTCAGGGCCCATAACTGCTGTCCTCCACCAGGTCCAACCATCGTCGTTCAGGCTCCTCCACTTAACCCATTGAGCTTATACAGTCCATGCCGGCTTTAAGCACGGTCATCGGGAGAAAGCATAAGCGTGCTTAATGCCGAAGCGTGCTTGAGTG